>NHYE01001313.1:3541-30463 GCA_002938385.1 Gymnopilus dilepis | reverse complement strand
AAGGGGTCGAGTACTAGGAGAGAAATGGTCAAAGGAGAGAACGTCCAGAGGGGTCCGACAGCTGCGAGGTATTCCGTGCCGACGACATGAACCGACGGGTCATCATGGCGGCAGGATGGTGGCAATGCAGCTGACTCAGCTTTGTCACATGATTTTCTGAATCCCTCCATGTTCGCTCTCGCCTCTGGGACTCGGAGTGACTCCAGCGTTCCTTGCATTCTCCTCCCATCTCCGTCCTTTGCTTGCCCAATATACCGACGACAATGAGCTCGACGACAGTCACAGAAACTGAGATTGAGGTGCCACCACTTCCACCACCGATACCACAGGCACCGAGGCCGCCAAAGAAGATGAAGCCTGCGAGGAAGCAGGTGAAGCCTGGGGATGTGGTTAAGACGGAGACAGTGCAGACTGGGAAGGAATATAGTGCGTGTTGGCTCATTTGAGGGCTCAGGAGATCTCAGCGTGGATATTGACGCGTCTTTGAACAGATATCTGGTATAACAAATGGGCTGGAGGCGATAGAGAAGACAGCTATTCAAAGTACGTAATGTCCCAATTTCTCTAGACTAACATACCCTTCAACAGAAGCTAATATACTCCATTATCTAGTAAAACGAAATCACAAACCCGGTGCTCAATCAAAAATGACACTGGCCTCACACGAGCCAACACAACAGGGATGAAATATATCTGCCTCTTCTTCGCCCGAGGCTGCTGTCCCTACGGCTGGGAGTGCGAATACCGGCACTCCCTGCCCACGTCAGAAGACGACTTCCCAGACTCGTCCAAAGATTGCTTTGCAAGAGATAAATTTGCAGATTATCGAGACGATATGGGTGGTGTTGGAAGCTTCAACAGGCAAAATCGGACACTTTACGTCGGCAGAATTAAGGAGACAGGGACAGGTCCCGAGACCGAGGAGGTCGTTGCGCGGCACTTCAGGGAGTGGGGGACTATCGAGAAGAGTAAGTGCTGTTCCTTTTCCCTCCAGCTCATGTCGTTGAACCAAAAACTAACCGCCATTCTGACAGTCCGCGTCCTCCAATACCGCTCCGTAGCATTCGTCACCTACGTCTCCGAATACAACGCCCAATTCGCAAAAGAAGCCATGGCGTGTCAGTCCCTCGACAATGACGAGATCCTCAACGTCCGCTGGGCGACTGAGGACCCGAACCCCGTCTCCAAGGTCGCCGAGAAGCGGAGACTGGAGGAGATGGGCCAGGAGGCGATCAAGGCCCGCATGGACCCGAGAGTCGTCGATGCGATGAGGGCGGTGAGGGCACTGGAGGAAGGGGTGGAGCTGGAGCCTGAGGTGGAGGAGCCGTATGAGGAGGAGGATGAGCAGGAGCCCGAGGCAAAGAGGAGGAGGATAGAGGGCGGTCCGGCTTCAATGTCGCCTCCGCCTGTGCAGCAAGAGGAGGCGCCACCGCCGAACCCTACAGGTCTGCTCAGTGCGGACGCGCTGGAGAGTTTGAAGTACTTCGCTGAAATTCAGAAACGGCGGGCAGCCAATTGGAATGGCAATGGCCACGTACAGCGTGCACCACCGCCTCCACCCAAGGCGGGGCTAGGGCTGGCGGATTATGGTAGTGACGATGAGGATTAGAGGACATGTGTATTGATTTTTACTTCAATTTCTCGAAGAATGTGTCTGCTTACGTGGCGGCCACTGAACTTTCTGGCTCCCTGGCTGCGATTGCTGGCGTGATGACGGAACCAAGGTTGAGGTTCAACACAGGCGGCTAATGCTGGTGCTGACACTGTTCTTGTTGTCGTAAGAGTACATAAGAGAAGTATGCGGGACTAATCAAAAACATTGTAATGAAGGGTCCGTGGACGCCACATGCAGAGTAAGTACATTATCGTCATATGCCTGGACAGTGACACGAGTGTCGGCCAGTCTACGCAGTCCCAACTCCCTCCACAGCAACCGACACACTCCCGGCCTCCCCAAGAGTGAGGTTGGCGATCCTTTGCGTCTCCTCCGCAAGGTCTTCTTCCTCCTTTCTCCTCCGGTACTGCTCGAGGTCCCAATCGTCCGACTCGTCGCCTTCGTCTTCGTCTTGGAACCATTCGGGGTTGTATTGGAACTGAAAACGTGCAAAGATGCGGTAGTCAGCCAAACAGAATACGAAAGTGGAAGAGGGTAGAGGGTGAGGTGACTAGGACTAGACTTACCAGGTCTCTTCCGCTCATACCTGAACTCTTGCCAGCAGCGTTTTGCAAATCCTTGGCTTTGCGTAGAGCCTCTTCCTCCGCTTGCTTCTTGTCCATTCTCGTCTTTTTCCAGATCGCGAAAGTCTCTTTCGTCACTGGCGTCAGGTTGGGACCCAATTTGTGTCGCTGTAAGGGGTGATGTGAGCAACGGCAACCCGAGAAAGTGAAATGGCAAGAATGCCCAGTGACGCACCTCGACCTCTAAGAACTCCTCCAGACTGATCGTGTTGGCTTTGTTCGCCTCGTCCATCGCCTTCTTCTGCGACTTGAGCACGAATCCGGGTGGTAATGCGTGGCGGTATTGGCAGTTTTCTCCGCCGTTAGGACATTCCCAGAACCATCCGAATTTTTGGGTCTCGATGGCCTCGATGAAGTATTTGCAGACGATCTGTGAGAGAAGGAAGGGTCAGACATTGGTATGAGGACGCCAAAAGCTCCAGGAGTAGGGACGTACGTCAGTTGTTGTGCGTGGGTTGCCGTGTTTTGATAAAACGACGTTTCGCAATTTCTCTTCGTCCCAGTTCTCCATTGTATCTGAGATCAGGCACCAAGAAGTCGTCAGCGCCCCAGCCAGAGCAACAGATAAAAAAAATCTAGCATACCCTTATCCTTATCCTCTCTTGTATCAGCGTACAGATTCTTCTTCTCCACCTTCCTATTGACGTTCGGGTCATGGCTGAACTTACACTTGTTCCCCTTGTCGCAATTCCCCGCCTTGAAGAACACACATAGGACAGTCTTCGGGTCCACACCGAACGGGACCTTCTGCACCTGCACGGGCTTGAACAGCTCCGCCTCCTCCTTCTTTCTCTTCTCCTCGTCCGCTTGGGCTTTGGCCCGGAGTGCCTTTTCCTTCTCCTTCTCGAGCGCCGCACGAGACTTGCCCGCTACGGCTTGTTGTTGTTGGATGCGAGCGACTTCAGCTTTGACTTTTGCCGACTTGTTTTTCTATTGTCAGGAAGAAACACCAAAGCCTCGTGTGAGTCAGGGTCCTTGACGATCAGAGCGACCTCTCCCAGACCCAGCCGAAGAAAGAGCTGAGCTGGGCAAGACGAGGTGCCAGAAGGAGATGATACGAACGTTTTTCATCCCGAAAGTCTGCAACCACATGTGTCAACGATCCTTGTCCTGTCCTCGAAAAATGAAAAGTTATGAGATCTGATTACCTTGTCCTCCTTGACTTTGCTGGAGGAGCTTGCTGGCTGCTTTCCTTTCGGCGGCATATTCGAAGTGTCCTTTAGGTCGTATAAGATGTAGCAAAGAAGGAGATGTGAGGAAATAAGGGCCTAGAGAACGTTGGTGGTGGTCCCGATGGTGCTCGAGTCGATGTCGGAGGCGATCAGCAGACACGTGATATAAATAATTGAATTTCTTCATGTTTCTTCCGGATTTCTGAATTCTCTCTTGCCACCCTCTCGCCCTCAGAGCGCGCCTCCCAACTTCTTACGAAAGACTGCACTGCAAAGCATTCTGTCAGTAAAAGTGCACTATATCCTGTCATGTATAGGCACAGTTTTCCTTAAGGCCTGCGAATGATCATGAACAAGGGTACGTTAGCATCTGCATCCAAAATGGGTTCAAGTTCGTATTACTTACCTTTCCCGATTTAAATAGGCTTATGTTCAAGCAGAATTCGTGTTCTGAAGAGGATTTTTCTGTCCTTGGACCGACATGCGACCTTTCTGCAAAATACGTGGCATCCGGGAAAGTCAAGGCTCGCACACATCGCCTTCCAATGCCCTTGGAACTGCTCACCTCACGGGAAGGCCACGACAATGACGCTCTGCAGACCAAGTCGACACCTTGACTTCTAACTCTCCGCCCCCGATGCCTCGTAATCGTATCGTTTTCGACTGCATCCACGACCAGGATGCACCTTCGATAAGCCTTTCAAACCTTCTTGTCCTGTTGTGGATGATCAGAGCACTTCAGCTGGGCGTAACCACACGCCCTGCTGCTCGTGTTCTGGTGGCCGTGAAACACGGTTTAGACTCCTGAAAGAAGCCTTGACGCCTGTCATCCTCCACCGATCTTTAACCGAAGTTCAAGGCCATCTCAGTCGCCCAAGCCCAAGGTTTATCGACTCTATCGTCTTATTCATCACTCAATCACATCTGCGACGGAAGGCCCCCGGCTCTGAAAGCTCTCGCTGCAGATGGGATGTCGGGTCTTGTTAACGGATAAATGGATGTGATGACCATGTATCTTCGTCGATTGTCCTTGGGTCACCTGGTCAGCTGCTTAGAGCACTTCCTGCTGGCATTACAGACATTAGCTGGAAACTCGTCATCGTGATCAGAAGTCTCGGACTTCGAGCCTTTCTTTACTAACAAGGTTTACGAAGCAGTGCCAAACAGGAAGATCGGCGACTTTGGCGAATGTGATATAAGACCAGCCGTCGACAGAGTGATCATTGGAAACCGAAGAAGTCGAATATCGAATAACGCAATGACTATCAAATTCGCGTTAACTGTTGCACTCGCCACCGTCGCTCTGCAAGCTGCAGCACAAGCGCCAGAATGGGCTCAATGTAAGCCAAAAACCACCATCGTCTCTTGATGTTATCTGATGATATTCCCCTAAGGTGGCGGCATTGGCTTCACAGGACCAACAGTGCGTAGCATTCATCCCATGCGCTTCTGATATAGGACTCGCAATAACACCACATTCTCTCCGGCTTCCATTATCGAAAGACCTGCGTTGAAGGGACGACCTGTGTGTACATGAATCCATATTTTTCGAATTGTTTTCCTGTGAGCATGATTTATTCTACCGACCAGAGTCATGACGACTTATACATCATGTTCTCTCGTAGCCTGGCATAACCTCATTTCCGACGGGACCTATAGATGTGGCGCCAACCGCTACTCCTGAAGCATGAATCTTGTCTGTCAGTGAGATCTGGGGCAACCGAGGAGAGGGCGTGGTCAGCCTGTATGGACTTGAATACAGTCCTCATATGCGTATGAGCAAAGAAATGAGTCATATTTTCGTCAGTATCAACCTTGGGCGACCACAGGTTGGCTCGACTCTGCAAGGTCGAAGTTGGTCGACAATTCCGTTGTGATTCGCAACTCTCTATCGTTGAGGTCACATCTTGGGGTCTAATTCAAATTTAGTTCGGCCTTTCATCAAATGCTACCTTTTCTGTCTTCGTCATTGAACTCCAACTCAAGTCCATCAAAGGCTGTTGGCTTCTTGTTCTTACTGCGAATCGGTAGCTGGCAAGCAGTGGCCATGGCCTAAGCCACTCGTCCACATGGTCATCCCTTTGTCGATTTCCCTCTTGTTGGGCACGACCTCTTTGAAGGAGGAGTATGTTTATTGTGCCAATTGTTCAACAAAGGCCCGTACGCGAATGATCATGAAGCGCCAAAGAACATGTGGCCCGTCAATGGCCTAATATTGCTACCGTTGTCGTCCTTTATATACAAAGAAATTCGCCCCATTCCCTTCCACTCTTTCCCATCCTTCTCGCAGTGGACGTCAAGTCATTTTGACTAAAAAGGACGAAGGTTATAGTGTTTGACCTTCCGTTCGTGAGCGTTTGGTTTCTTATTGCTTCATCACCAGGTGACATGCCCCGAGCAATCATCTTGCCGTTAAAGAAAGTCTTGACTTACACGATCTTGCTCGTCACTGGGCAAGTCGCTCTTCATACGACCACGCACGCCTTGAGCAAGCTTGTGGGATTGGACCTCTCTCCACGATCCTCCCCTCTTCTTGTCGGATTTTCTGCCTTGTCCTTTTCCGACACTTCTTTGCCCGAGAATGGCTCGTTGGCCAACTCAATCACAAATTTGTTATACAAGCATGCACCGACTGTATGCCTCGGGATCTCTGTGTTCGCGGCTATCTTAGTAGGGGAGAGTCTTCGAGTGTCAGTGACGAGGTTCCAGGCCGGTAAAAAGTCTTGGTTGCGGGACCCATGGGATATGAGTATGCCAGCCAGCTAATAGGACGAGGATCAAAAACAATGATATGTTTCATTTCTTTGCATTTACTCGACAGACTCTGGCAGGAACTGAAGGTGTTCAATAGGTATGAACTATGCCCTGAAGTGGGCTAGACGGTGGTGCATGATTATGCTTCCAGCGACGCTCACGATTGCATTTATATGCGGCATGCCCCACTTCTGGGAGAAGGCATGTGCTTTCCCCGTAGAATTCGACAAGACCGACGTCACTCGTGGCATCGTTTCTGCTCTGGGCATTGTATTGTCCTCTTCAGTAATCTATCTCTTCCTTGAGCCACGCCCGAAAATCAGGCTTGCCGTTTACTAGTACTATGGATGTTTTAGTCATCTCGCCGTGAACAGGATGTCAGAAACCCTCGTGTATAGTAATAGAAGTCGTTTAGCAGGTTAAAGAGATACACATCATGTTCGCAGAGGCATATATACCACATATAAGAGCAGAACTCAGGCGAATATACACAAGTAGTCTGAGGATCCTCGAAGATGCCATCGACTAGACTGTTCTCCATCTCAAGCATGCCTAGAGATACAGAAAGCGTTAACAAATGCTCGACAGCACACATAAAAGTCTAGCTGCCTCACCTCAAGGTAACCCAGGCACGGTAAGTCGAATACATGCCTACATATTGGGGGCCAGCAGCAGGCACACTGGGATTCTTCAATTTCAACTCAGCCCGCCAACTCGATTTAGCTGGATCCATATGCATGGAGAAGTGCTCCGTGGGTGAGCCATCGCTGAATTCCATGTCCCAGCTGAAGGTGTTGCGTGCCCAATTCACTCGACCATGACGAATAGTGAAGCGTTTGCCTCTGTATGCAGAGCCCGAGCCTCTGATGACGCCTACTCCGTTTGGGACCAGAGCGGCCTTGATGCTTACGCGGAAGGATTCTGGGGCTTGGCCGGGACGGTCCCAGCTGGTAGTCAAGTTGCTGCCCTTCCACTTGAAATCGACTAGCAAGCGAATTATATGAATTATGAAGATGAATAAAAGGATAAAGCTGAGGACTTACTTTCTGGTGCCATGGTACAGGAATGCGGCAATCTCTTCGTCTGCAAGTCTTTTATACAGCTCCTGGAGATAGATGTCATTTCCCTTGTTTTGTCTCACTATCGGACGTCCAAACGTTCCGAACGTCACTGGATGATTGACGCCCAAAATGAAGGCCAGTGGCAGTGAATAAAGTAGACTGCCTCGTTGTTTCATCGTGGCATCTTTCCCTTCGTGTCTTGAAAACCCCACTTACGATGAGGCATAGTCCAAGTCGCAGTGGGCAAACACAGCCCCGTGACTTTACGGACACTGAAGAACCCCGATGGCGCAGCTTATCTTGACTGAACTCTCTTTGATAAAGCACTGGTTGTGATACAAATACTATAAATACGTTGTCAAGGGAAGACCTAAGTACATCTATGGAAGTGGAAGACATACCAATGTTATGACAGTTATGCGGATCGCAGAGAAAGGCACAGTAAGCATGCCTAAACCTTGAGAGAGGCTCATGATCTTTTTACAGATGCAGTAGTCAGCCTTCGAATTCTCTATTACTTCGTCTGTCACGAGAGACTAAATTGAGACTGACATCAACAGGATGCAGAAGTGCATTCGCGAAAATCGCACGTACATACCAAAGGCTAAGTAGTGTTCGCCCAATATAGCTTCTCGGAGTAAGCATGGCGCGCCGTGGGTGTCTTCCCATCTGCATGGCGACTTGGAGTAAATCAGGAGCGTAAAATTCAGGAGCGAGACCTTGTACGAGGTCTAGAGGAGTTTGTATTAGAAACTGACAAATAATTACAGTGGGGTTACCTAATATCTATGTGCTTATTGCTTAGTAATAATAGTCCGTCAAATGCCGAATTTGAGCTTTGTCGCTTGACTTCCAAGTCCTTGTTCATGGGGAAGTATTGACTCTCGATTCGAAAGATCAGTGACGCTAGCGCAAAGTGATGTTAAATCAAGGGCGCTTCGATTGCTAGTCAGGACTCAGGACGATGGCCTGTTCAACGTCGTCCACACGCTCGGCGTCATTGTTGGTATTGCTTAGGAAGAGAGGGGCGACTTGAACCCTTACAATGTTCAGTTCCCGCAATGACAGCACGTAAGGATGTATTATTCCAGGTGAGTAGTCTGCACTAGTTCAAACCATTACCTTGTTCTGAGCTTGCACAACATCGCCCTGGCTAGATGTTCAAATATCTGGAACCGATAGATCCGTCCTACAGCTTTCAAGGATGTCGAAAAGAATCCGGGATGTATTGATTACCCAATTCTCTGCACCATCTGGAAGAACATGCAGTTATACATGCCACGCATGTTAGATTGTGCCAGGGATCTGACCGAATCAGCCTATGTCAGTATGACTGCATGGTAACGGGATATCGTCATTTCTGGCTTTCTTACGAGGTCGTTAACCTCCTCCGCATCGTAATTTTGCGGCCGTCCGAACGTTCCGAGACGGCTTTGGCCTTGGATGACGCGCTTCTGGCATGCGCAGTTTGTCTAGGAAACAGTGAACCGTACGCCCCCTTTGTTTCATGGATAACAAGTGTACTGATGTGTCCATTTTTGTACCGACACTGTCTTGCAAAAAATCGAAGACGCTTCCTAAGGAGCTCCGAAGATCTCTCCTCTGTACAGAGTCATGATCAAGTTATGATTCATGCGCATATCTGTGGGTTGAAAGACGACGATGCAGACGATGCAGACTTGGCCAGTTTTCATATCCCAATGAAGAGAACACGAGGCAAGGCGAAGCTACGAACACGCAGATGATTAAAAAATTTGTCTAGAAAGCGAAAGGGGCGCCTGGCAAGCTGTAAGTAGTTGAGGTACGATCAACTGCCTCATCCATTGAGTTTTAGAGTACTAACAGCTATCCAGCACGCATAGAGAATCGCCCTGCTCACTGGTCCAGGAATCACGGTATTCATTTCAATCCCTGTCTGTATTATTTCTGCCCCTGATTTACTATCGAGACTAGAAATAAAATTCAATCTCAATCAAGTTGTATGCGCCCAGAAGATGTCTCGAAAGGGATACATATCATCGCATTTCCGCAGATGATGCCGTTCGTGGGCCGTACCGGATAGTACCGTCCGGTGCCTGTTACACGCGTCTCACGGTTGAAACTCTCATCCAGAAATTTCGCTTTTGCGGCACTGCTGTCATCCCCTCACAATGTCAGCCTTACTTGACGTGGCTGCTACTCCCACCATTCGGGCAAAGAAGAGAGCGAACGATGGTGTCGGAAGCATAGCTGTGAGGAGGACTCGAAGGAAGGTGACCACACGTAACGATCAGGCTATCAGCGCAGGTGGTTCTCAAGCAATTACATTCTCGGGGATCGTTATACCAGGCGTTGTGCTGCTACGGGTATTCTCTTCTGTTCTGCGAGCTCTCTTTTTGGTATTCGCTGACCGGTTTTTTTTGACCAGGTATTCACTTATTTCGAACCTTCGGATCTTTTGCATCTTGCTTGGACTTCCAAGATCCTTCGTGGACTGCTGATGTCCCGCTCCTCGAGTTTCGTCTGGGAGTGTGCTCGCGAGAACATGCCCAAAATGCCAAAGTGTCCTCGTTATTTAAGTGAACCAGAATTTGCATATCGAATTTTTGAGAATGATTGTCATGTACGTGGCCCCTCCGTTGCTGCTGGGCTTCTCATCTAAAAATTTTTATGCCTAGTTCTGCGGCAAGAGCGGACTTCCTTCTGAGTATTGGCAATGGGAAATACAACTTCGATCATGTGAAAAGTGTTTTGGGAAGAAAAAGTAGTAAGTTCCAATATTTGTAGGTGCTCCTTGACTCCGTTCTCATGTCCTTCGTTACTTAGTTTTACTCGGGCGGACTGGTGTCAATTTTTGGAAGGATTCCCAGAAAAATTGAAAGATCTGCTTTCGTTTGAACTGGACAAAAGAACGCTGACTCGGTGTATGACTACGGCCCGAAAGTGCGCTTCACCTCCTTATAGGAAAACCTACTATGTCTCTGTCCAGAGGAAGGAATTGTGGGAGGAAGAATATATGAAGGCAGGAGGAAGTGAAGAATGGCTGGAGGAAAAGGTCGAGAGTGAGGCCCGCAAAATCAGGGTATGTCTTGTTCGTGCTGTCCGAATTTCTGTTGAGATACCGTTTGACGGCTTATTCAGCAAGGTAGCGAGTGGTGGCGCTGGTTTGTGGACCTGGACAGTCTCCGTCAGGCAAAGATCGAAAAAGATCGCAGAGCAGTGTTAGTATGTTTCTCTAACGCAGACATACTTTTCTTATTCCTTCCCAGTGTCATCAATCACATTCGGGAAATGGGTTGGGGAGACGAGCATGCTAAAATTTCAAACAAGTGGGATAGGCCTGAGCAAAAGGAAGAAATCAAAATGGCTTGCGAAAATCCAATTACTTCCACAGGTGACATATCATGACCCTTGCAAATGGACCGAAAAGGCTTACTCAAGCTTCTCCAGTCCTGTCCCGCTTAGAACCGTTCATCAATAAATATATGGATGGTATCAAAGCCGAAAGACTGACTGGGGAACGGAAAGGTGTTCTTATACCGTTCCTCAAAAAGAAATTACCTATCTATGACACATTCTTCTTGTCTTTATCCACTGACTCGCCTTATCCTCCTATCTGCGAAATTTTACAAGATCCCATGGTTCGGCGGATCATTGAAAAAGAGCTCGACGCGCCTGCTTCGAGCAATCTTGACTGGGTGTCTACTTTCCGAGGTGTTACCGGCCGATGGCAGCGACGCACCGAGTGCACACTGGAGCTACTCACTGCTGAGGCTTGTAGCGAGGACAAGAAAGGCTTATTTGACCGTGGAATGGTGCTCGACCTCGCAACAACCTGGTTCTCGTGCACAAAATGCAATTCAGTCATGAGGCACCCTCGTGTCCTTGTTCATGGTTGCGCAACGAGTGGTTGTGTCAGGATTGACAGGTCTGATGCTTATGTTCTTGCTGTGGACGCACTTGTCCATCGTTCTCTGTACAATTCTCAAGGCTGCATTCAATTGCAACGGCACAACTACACCTTCATGACGCAGGTTGTTCAGCTTTGTGGTCTAGATCCCAAGATCACGACAGCTCAAGAAATGGATGCCATGAATCCCGTTATTGAATGCCTGACGTGCAACGATCCTCGGAACGGACGAACAGTAATGCTCTGGCGGCGAGTGGTGAGTGTTGTGTTTCCCAACTCCACGAACAATAAATCTGGAGGCGAATCTTTTAGCTCACTCACCTGCGTGACGAGCGCCATAAGGAAGTCGACGCCAAACTCGACTTGGTCTCAGAGGCAGACAAACACATTGTTCTAGAAAGAATGTCAGAGATTCAGACCCGCCAAAAGCACCAGCCTGGAAATCAAGGTCTTCGTTGTCGGCATTGCAGAGTCGAAGGCAACATCGTCGACCTGATTAAGCATGTGGAGGAAACGTCAGTCCCCATTCGTCGTGGATTAATCGCATCTCATTCATCGGATAACCGTCGCATTGCAGACACGAGAAGCCAAACCCAACTGACGATGACATTGTCACTCTTCTAGACGCCGACCATGTCCCACCTGTTTACGTGCTGTGGCCACCAAGAGCCTCGCGTTAAAAGATACTCTGTAGTGCAGCATACATTCATAAATCTCGAGCCAACTTTTAGGACTACCTAACACTATATGTCAGTTAGTGAGTCGCGGATATGACCTGCAAGGAGCGAATATGTATACACATCATGCGCGGGCAAGGATAGAGGACACTGCTACTGTCAGCGCAGCACTAAGTAGATCAAGGACCTCCATACCCGTCATCCTCCAAGCACAAGCCCTACCACGTGAAATTGACCATCCGACTGAGTGCATTCGTGCTTGTCAACTCTTGACTGTTTCTGGGGTCAGGCATCGTTTATAGGAAGCGAGGATATTAGGTTGCCGACTGCTGTCAATTTGCCTCCAATAACACCGCTGTTGGGAGCTGCCCTGCTGTCGGTCCCCCTACCGAACCTGGATCTGGTAAATACCAACCACATCGTGGTCAATCCAGCTCTCTCTCAATAGGCGGGGGGTGCGCCGTTTTCTGACTCCTCCCAAGGCCAAGGAGGATATTCATCCGAATTCCTCCGCCCGCTTTCCGTCCCCTCCCACCCTCGCATTCGCGTTCAGCTTCTGCGTCAGCAGGCGGCCCTCCCTCCCCGTGCGACGCTCCCTCTTCCCTGGGTTTTCTGATATCCTATCCAGGCACTCCAACCTGCGTGAATGTCTGCCATTTCCGGAGGACATCGAGTGAGGACCGCGGGGCGTAGGTGTGGAGTGTTAAGACGTAGGCGGAGGTATGGGCCATGCACACCAGCTGAGTATTGCAAAGAGGGCGGGACCACGGCTTATATGTTTAGTGGGGGAGTGTGGGGAAGGAGATGAAGCTGGACGGAGTATGTACTCCATCAAATCCATGGCGATTTGCACAATGCCTTCTTGATTAGCCTCGGGCTTGATAATGTTTTCGTTGACCGGTAAGATCAATGACTTATGTGGTGGCCTCCGACCTTGTAGCCTTGCTTTTGCAGGTCGTGGTAAAGAGACCACCCCTTCCGCCGTAAATGCGCTGCATGGACGTTGACTACATGAGCTGAAGTAGGGCATGATGGATTGCCTTGCTTGACATACCAACTGGTCAGGAGTCGGAGGTCAATGCTACAAATTTCCTCCGTACACGAGCGATTTCTCCCCTGCTTTAATATGCCGACACCTCGGCTAATCTGCGGCAGCTGAATTGAGCGATGCAGGAGATAGAAAGACCAGGAGACTCACTTCACACCATGGATAGGTCTGCCCTTGATATGCTCGCTGACGGGAAGAGGTGGAAACGAGAAGTCTCAGAGGCTAACCGAATCAACCTCATTGGCGCATACTTTGATCTGGCCAATTGAAGCCACGTAGTCGTCCTCTGCGACGTCAGAAGGTGGGTGAGAAAACCAGTATATGGCTCGCCTACGAGCTAGCAGTCTGAAAACACGACTAATTGACGATTATCGCTAGACTTTATGGCGCCTTTCAGAATGGTGAGGGGGCGGTCGAGTGCCGATTTGGAGGCGTCTTGGCGAGCATAAGAGATCTAGCTGTCGCAGGGTGGTCGTTCTCGATCGAGGTCTTTATGACATGGGTAGAAACTCTATTGTGATAGCCCACCGTTAGTGGATGATCCATGGTGTGAATAATCCGGTGAATGGGAGGAAACTCGCCTTCAGTCTCAGAAACGAGCATGAGGCTCCTTGGCCACAACTGAAGGACTCAACGCGGTTGTTCGAAAAGAGCTTTGTCCTCTAGTCAAATCCAGGACGACAGATTCGATATGGCCCATGGGAGGCATGAGCGGAGGAATTGCGATGGACGGCGCTGTGCTTCAGGCGGAGTCACGTGTGACTGTGACCAGTTCGTTGATCGACATTTCCTCGACGCCTACCGTTGGTTTGTGCCTCCTCCCAAGGCCAAGTGTACCATCAGTGTTCCATTCCACTCAAGTCTCTCTGAGAATATTATAACGGCTAGTCTCTACCTGCCTTTTGGATCTTTCCTCGATCTACTGTCGTCACTCCTTCAAATTGATGTCTCTCCCTCAGAGTCGTTGAACCAAGTCAGTGACGCTGAGGCTGCAATATAGAACACATTGCGTACTTCAGGTTTAAATTCGGGTAGTTTCTTTCTTCTTGATCACATTTCCGACTACTAACATCTTTCCAGGCCCTGAGATTCTTGGACGTCATCCCAGGCGGTCAGGGCAGGGAACGACCTGCTCTCACATCATAACCGCGACGTGTTTTCCCGGTCACCGGTTCGTCGTTCCATCAGTTAACCCGGAGAGTAGTTTATGAGAAGCCGATCCCCAGGATTTCGTTACTTGTGTATGACCCTCAACTTTTAGTCTGCACATGGACGACCTTCGGCCTTGCAAAAACAGATTTCCTTGAACCCCGTGGCGTGAGCTAGCGTAGAAGCTAGCGATTCAGAGGACATCCGCAAGTACGAACCCATGGAGTCTAATGCTGCGTAAATGTATATACCCACGTTATTCCTGAAGCTCGCGAGTGAGTGGTGTGGTTGTGATTCTGAAGATCTCCAGCAATGGAGCTATAGACCATTGACCTTATTATAGGAGCGCAGTGGGCGTCACTGGGTTAGTATGGAAGGTAATTGCACATCTATGGGAAGTACCCCGCATTTCAGGCGACAGCGTCTGCAGCCACGCGGGCCGAGTACGATTTAACTGGATTCTGTATCAGGGGTTATACATCTTATTGGCTGTCTATGAGGACAAGATTTGTAGGTGACGCATGTTTGCGACTCAATTTGTTCATTGTAGCGTAAGCAGTTCGAGACCATGTTCGACCAAACGCACTAACGAGGCTGGCAGGTTGCAGACAAGAACGTGTTACACTTGTTCCATCCGGTTTCTCAAGATAGCCTATTTATGATACCAACTTCGAAAATACCTCCATTCTTGTGAATACATCTCCTCATTTCAGCATTGCAAAGCTCACTTCCAAGTCACCTGTACATCCGTTCCATCGCAAGTGCAATTTACGGTGACCCGGTGCTCCATACCTTGTCCACTTTCTCAACCCGAGTCAGTGGGTGATGTAACATCGAGCTTGCTGGAAGCAGAGCTATAAATCGACTGAAGGCACCTCCAGTTTGTCCAGCAATATAGCCATGTTACCCAAATACCTCTTAGGCCTTCTGACACTCTTGCCATTGGCAACTGCTCTAGTGACAGCTGCGACAGGACTGTCAACAGCTGCAAAAGCTGCTGGTAAAAAATACTTTGGCTCCGCGACAGATAATTCCGAGCTTACCAACACGGCCTATGTCGCTGAACTGAGTAACACCGCTGACTTCTCGCAGCTCACAGCCGTACGTGTTTCGATTTAAGCCTCCTGGGACGAGTTGTGACGAACCTTTTCGATAGGAAAATAGCATGAAATGGGTGTGTTCATACTGTCAGTAGAAGCCATATATCCAGGCTCATCACTCTATGCCTAGGACGCGACCGAGCCAAATCAGGGACAATTTACCTTCACCCAAGGCGATCAGATCTTACAGCTCGCTCAAAAGAATGGACAGTTAATGAGAGGTGGGTCGGTCCTCGTGAAGAGTTCTTCCTGCTTCTAAGCGAGTTTCTTAGGCCATAACTGCGTCTGGCACGAACAACTACCAAGTTGGGTCACGAACACGAAGTGGACCAACGCAACTCTCACCGCTGCCATGACAAATCACATCTCCAATCTGATGGGTCACTATAAGGGAAAGATGTAAATATATAATCCGTCCTGTCCCTAATCATAACTGACACGACCTTGAACTCTAGGTACAGTTGGGATGTTGTGAATGGTATGCCTTCACAGTTTGTCTTGATTCGTTCAATCAGCGCTGATACTATTGCAGAGCCCTTCAATGAGGATGGCAGCCTGTTCAGTTCAGTTTTTACCCAGTTCATCGGTCCCTCCTACATCCCCATCGCGCTCAAGGCTGCAAGAGCTGCCGATCCCAGTACCAAGCTTTATGTATGATCCACCGTCATATCTGCTGGCACTCATTGATCAATCTGATTTTCACAGATCAATGAATTCAACATCGAGTTCTCTGGAGCAAAGGCTACTGCTATGATGAACCTCGTCAAATCGCTGAAGGCCCAGAACGTACCGATAGACGGTATCGGCTTACAATGCCACTTCATCGTCGGTCAAGTTCCTAGTAACTTCCAATCTATCCTACAGCAGTTCACCGCACTTGGCGTCGAGGTAGCAATCACTGAGTTAGATATCCGTATGACGCTGCCGGCAACAACGCAGCTATTGCAGCAACAGCAAACTGATTATCAGAATGTCATATCTGCCTGCAAGAATGTAGCAAACTGTGTCGGAGTCACCGTGTGGGACTACACAGACGAGGCAAGTGATCTCTCTCATAGATGCGTTGCTACTCTCTGACTCAAGGCTCAGTTCTCCTGGATTCCTGGAGCCTTCCCGGGCATGGGTGAAGCGTGTCCCTTCGACGCCGTAAGGTTATTTGCTTTGAATAAAGGGAGATGGCTTATTTGCTCTTTGCAGAGTCTGAACAAGAAGCCGGCTTATCAAGGCATTCTCAACGGATGGGCGTAAGGGTTGAGATCCAGGGCTACAGTAGACTGAAAATATTCCCTAAATGTGAACTTAAATCGATATACTGCCCCGGTTGCTCAAGTTGGACTGGCGACGACCCAGTAGTTGTGCGTGAGTACGCAAAAAAATAGTGTAATTGAAATATTTGTGGCAGGTTTGTCCGGCGGGATGCTTGTTACTGTGCACTGTACATGATCTCTGCACTACATCTGATTGCTGTTGTTGACGGACGGGCATCACAGAGATCAAACTTAGGACTAAGCGTCCCACCGACGAGCGACATATTAGGAAAGGCCGAGTGTGGCGCATCTGATCGTCCATCACATACATATTCACGTCAGCGATCTCGAGAGCGGATTTCCTTGAGAGAAGATTGAGCGCCCTGTTTTATGCTTTTGATGTCTCTGATCAGATATCAGAGCCTTAGTACTTGGTTGGGCTGGACTGCCACCTAGAATAGAGACTTGCACTGAGAGGGTTGAAAATCCTATAAACCTGAGTTGAGCGCTCGGTCGGGCACATCAGTACCAATTTGGTAACTTTTAGGGCCTCAGTCATCAAGCGCTGAGGGCACCGATGCAATTAGCCAGTCCTGTTTCGCACTTTTACCTACACCGGGTAGACATCCGCAGCTGCTCCGACAAAGACGAGAGATATCTCAAGGAGTGTGATCCTAATTTCACCCCAAAGAGAACAGAATCAAAAAGACATTGATTATAATGCAGCTTTGCGATGCCTTTCAGACGAACTGCGATAAGCCAAAACAAAATGATTTTAGCCGACTTTCATACGAACAATCATGATCGTGATTGACTCTAAGCCGGTTCTATGATAGCAAAGCATGCTAATCCTGGGTTAGAGTGTTGATACAATGAAAGGAGCTTGTGGAAGCTGCATGCGTACAGCCTTTTCACCCACTCCCTCCTTCGGAACACCCCCGCACGATGGGGAATCGGATCGGATAGAGGCCGGTCAAGTCGCCGCGTGTACCACATCCCCGATTTGGTAAGATATGGATGGCGGCGCACTGCCATGCACGGCAATAAGGGCGCGAAATGGGAAGGACGTAGGAGGTAGGTCAGTAGGCTGTGTCGATGACGCACAGTCAGGAACGCTTGGAGGGCGCCTATTAATGGGAGTATGCGGACATGAGGCAACCTTCAGGCAAATGACTGCTTTGCAGGGCGTCTATGCGCCGCCTGGTCAATGAACGTCCGTGCTATGGAATCCTCCGTGTACTAGTTCGTTTTGAAGTGTCGGCCGCATGAGGATACATTTACCGAGGAGCTGGTGAGTAGGAATACCAACACGTAGATGATCGATGATCGATGAACATCCAAAGCTATCCCCCATGTGTGCGCTCTTGGACACAGACCTGATTGTCGCCTCTACCATAGCTATTCCACGAATCACTCCTGATATCTTCTCTTCCTATCATGCTATTCGAACGCCTTTGAGCGAAAAAGAAATGAGTCCGGAAGGAGGTGACCGGGATATTCGGGTTTGATAAGTCTATCGTAGGGCCCTGTATAGCGACCGGACCCATGCCCCTGAGTATATGTCGAAGTAAGCTCTGAGGTATCTCCAGACATCAGCCAACGTCAGCCGCCATCCCAATCAAAGGAAACATTACCTCCGTCGACATAGCACTGGTTCTCAGAA
Source organism: Gymnopilus dilepis (assembly GCA_002938385.1). Taxonomy (NCBI): domain Eukaryota; kingdom Fungi; phylum Basidiomycota; class Agaricomycetes; order Agaricales; family Galerinaceae; genus Gymnopilus; species Gymnopilus dilepis. The sequence continues at coordinate 12,465 of NHYE01001313.1, read as the reverse complement.
CTCGTACGGAATTGACTAATACACTTGAAACGGACATCCAGAAAGATAACTCCGATTCGACGTTCTTACTTGCCCTTTTCGTCCGACTCGGAGTCTGATGCCTCAAAGTCAGCAGGCAGCAGGCAGCAGCTAGTCGTGTCTGGATCATCGAATGTAATTATTAATACCTGACACTCAATCTTTCTGCGGGCAGTGTAAGTTGTGGACGCACATATGATTCATCACGAGAATAGCAGAGAGGGAGGAGGAAGAGTGGACTTGAGTCACGAAAGAAGTCCGGGTGCAGTATTTTTGGGCAGCCTGAGAATTGGAAGGTGGGATGGTGGGAGACATGAGGTGCTGAGCACGGCTTGAGGCGCACGGCACCGCCCCTTCGAGTTTAGTCTCAGGCTTCAGATCTTCAGACTTCCTATCCTCCGTGTCTTCTTGCGTGCTTTGCGGTTTGGAGTGTAATTAGAAGAGTAGTAGCGAGTGTTATTAGCGCATTATCTACGGAATGGTTGTTGCGGCAAGCAAGCTGGAACTGCGGAGTGGGAAGGAAAGTGCACTTTATCCAAACGATGCAGACACCGCCCTCTCCCGGAGCTTTCAGTCCTCCATCGTCCATGCCTGCATCCACGTTCGCCGTCTAGCATGGTCTTGGAAAATGAAATGAACTGAATGAATGAGAGTCAAGTACATTCCTTGCTTTTTTGCGTCGCTGACATGAGGCTTGTGTCCTCATAAATTTCTGTCAGTGTCATGTCAGCTTCGGGCTCGGGCATCTTCCTAGCATCCTATCCCTACACTGTTAATACATCCTTCTCATGTCCAGTTATTGTAACGTAAAGCCTCAATAACCCATTTCGCGTTTCAAATTGGACTCTGGTTCCTCGCGTGTCTTCTCCCGGGATACAACTATTCGTTTCCTGATGAACTTCCAAACAGGCATGCCTCGAGGCTACTAGTAAAGAATTAATGCTTCTACACTTCTCCTACCAGTATCCATGCCTCCGAATCGGACAGACGATTTGGGGTTAGGCGCTGGTTGAGGGAGATAGCCCACTGATGGCTTGATCCCCGCGACCGTGACTGACCGAGGAGTTGAGGTAGTATATCTGGAAGTCTGGATCGATGGCGGATTGTTAATCATCCCACTGGCTGGCGCGCTTGATTTAGGTCGTCCAAATTGGCTTTGTTGTAAGTTTGCTTGGCTGATGGGGGCTTAATGTATAGCTTAATCAAACCTAAAGAGTGCATGGATGGAATTGGAATAGCGCAGTGTCTATCGGTTTTTCTTGGATGATGCTGCTCAAGGAAATCTTTACTTTGCCTTTGTGTCGACCTCATTGGCTTGAAGCAATGTACCGAACGGACTGAAAGATGTAAGAAGAAAAGATGGACGATTGGATAATCAGATGGTCGCGCTGGCGGCCGATTGCACAGTATGTCCTTCTTTATCCTGACTTGACTTACTAGTCCTCCTCAGAACATTGACTACTTAGACTCGTGGAGACCCGAGTACCAGTGCAAGGTTCCAGACTGCGGAGGTCCTCACGAAAATTTTACTCTTCTGTGAAGGGCTGTATATATCCAGGTCTATTCAGACCAGACTAATGTCGAGATGAAGACAAACTTGGGTCCTTGGACTTGGAATAGACTTTGCTATAGCACATAATCGTAAGCTCTGGTTAAAATACGATTCAGCAGCTCGTAACGAGCTCAACACTCAATTCGCGTCTATGAACATGCGTACGCCTTTCTCCTAGCAACTGAAAAAAAAAGAAAAACAACGGCGCCGTTTCAGCCTACTCTACTCTCAGAGCATTGTTCGAAAATTTGATGACTCACAATAGACTACACCAAAGATTGAGCTATCTTCCTTGATCAGAGCGAAGATTTTCTCAGGTCGCCTGCACTACAGCCTTGCGCAACAGATATGTAGTTGATCGAGAGTTTGCCTTGTCCTGGAAGGAATCAGCTATTCAAGACCTGATCCGGGGTGATGGATCGTAGCGCTCGTTGGCAGCTGGCCATTGATGGTCGACTGCGAAGAGTCACTTCGTACACAAGGATGAGCGCGTCTTGTCTTTCGAGGAGAAAAAGGTGCTGCGGAATATTTAGTAGATTGGATCCAGAAGAGAAAGGAAAAAATCCACGGCTGATTTTGAACATCCCCCCCTTTCGAAGAGCGGAGAGAAAAAAGCGTCCATTCTTGCTATTACTGATCCTTCAAATTCAGCCAATATACTCAAATTGGCGCCTTGAACATGCGAAGAGACTCAACTTTAACACAGAGCCGTGAACTCCGACCTAATTTTTCCAGTGATTGAGCAGCTCGTAACGAGCTCAACACTCATTTCAAGTCTGAAAATGCGTATTCATCCTAGCGACCACCAAAGAAGTCGTTTCAGTCTACTCGAGAGTCAAGAGCGTTGGTCGACGACGATATTTGATGACTTACTATAGACGTCGACTTCACCGAAGATTGCACTTTCTCTCCCTCTCCCTCCAAGTCGAACAAAACGCAAAACGCAAAACAAAGGAAAGATTTCCAACGTCTCCTCGAATACAGCCTCGCACGCACCATTAGCAGCACGCGACAGCGTCTTCTTGTTCTGGAAGGGATTAGCTTTTTTAGAAAGATGGAATGAGAGGCTTGGGTACATGGGAAGATGGTCGATTGCGGATGGACGGTGGACGGTGGTGATGATGATGATTTGATTTGATTTTTTTTTTTGGGATTGGGGCGCTGAAGGCTGTCACGATCAGAGGTGAGAACGAGACGAGCGTTGTGAGTTGTGAGACTTGATTTTTTAGAGTATATATGTCTGCCGAGCCATACTCTGCAGGGAAGACGGGCTCTGGAGTAGAGTAGACTGAATTAGATCATAGAGTGAATAGCAGCATAAACGAGACGAAACGAAATCCATTCAGAATCCAGATATTCATGCACATGCGCATGCTCAATCGAATCTGACGCCAACTAAGAGCAAAGTTCGAGGCTGCGATGACAAAATTAAGCATCAGGTCTCTCGTACTCCTATGGAATCGAATAACAACAACCATGCGAGGCCTGATGCTAGAATATGTTCTGCTTCGTCGCTGCTCGGACTTTGACTTTGACTTTGACTTCAGATACCAAATGTCCAAGGTGGAAAGAAGCAACGAGCCAAAGAACCGAACAAAAAGTCGCCTTCTTTCTGCGATATTTGATCGGAACATCACATCGCGCTGGTCGTTTCTGCTCTCTAATCTCTCTTCGAAAGATTTCCTTGTCTTTTCTTTGAAAATTTGATAATGAGAGGAAGATTGATATGCGGTGATGAAGAACAGATGGGCTCACCGTACGTGCGTGGGTGGGTTAACAGCCCCAGCTGTTGCGAACTCGTTCGAGTAGCAACGGTGGACTGTAGAGTTACTAGCAGATCTCAAGGATCAACGGTATGTCAGGAACGCAACCCAGTGGAGCGTTCTGTTTCTGTTCCGTCCAGATCTCGGAGGGAGTTTGGTGAATGATCCGCGATTTTCTCCAAACTGTGAGAGTAAGTACTGTATAGGTGATCCTCGACGTCCATCGTTCGTGGCGTTGGTCGCTACACAGACGGAGGAACGCGTGAACCAAGCACAAGCGCCTGCGACGGATCATAGATCGGGGATTGACGCACGCTGACAAAACGAGTAAAGTACTGTGTTCGACTTGAAGTTATGTTTGGAATTAAGATTCGAAGCGAAGCTTGAATGTGTGAATGATGGAAGCCTCACCTTTAATTGAGCGTATGCCAGTGGCGTACGCTATGTCTGTCTGTCTTCCATGACATAAAACATAAGGCGTGCGACGTGCGTAGCGCCGGCGTAACATCACATAGATGATAAACTTCATAAAGTGCGCATGGCGTATGTACCGCATCGTCCATCTCGGACACGGGTGTAATTAATTTAGTTGGGAGCGGGTGGACCGAGGCGGTGCGACGGAACGCGGAGGTTGAACGCGTTGTGGATGTGATTGTGATTGCGGGCAGGAATAACATAACATAAGTGGCATTGAGATCACATACGCTCATGATCATACGTACATGATCATACGTACGTGCGTGTGTACGTATGTCGGACGTGAACTTTGAAGGCAGAAACTCCGAAAGCCTGCGGACAACAGCCTCACGGGGGAGGGGCAAGGTGCAAGGTGCAAGTTTGGACGCGTTTGGGTGTGTTTCTTGATGGGGCCTATGGGATCTGGATGGAAGGATGGAAGCTTGACGGCTGAGTGCTGAGGGCTCACGGCATTGGCTGCGAGGACAGGATCTGGGAAGGATTTCAGAGGGAAGGACCGGGGTGCGGTGGGTGCTGACGAGACGAGGAGATCTGGATGATGGGGACGGATCAGGGGAGATCGCCGATGGTATGTACGAGTACGAGTATGTGATGCTTCCTCGAGAGAGAGAGAGGACAGATGTGGTATGGTATAGACTATGTCGTCCTTATCTCAGAGTCAGTCACCAGGATCTTCTCAGAATTCAGTAGACCAGATCGATCAGAAGACACCAGAGTATGATCCCGAGGAAAAGCAGACACTGAGAGCACATCAGGAAATAGAAATCGGCATTCCAGCAAGAGCCAAATCGACAGTCGCCAGCCATTCCAAATCAATTCCGGAGAAGACCGGCCATTCCGTCCGAAGTGGCATCAGCTCGGATAAGGCACGGAAAAGGGACGTGCGATCCGAGAGTCCGGCAGGCAGGCTTTGCAGTTTCCTTGGTCGTTAATTTTGGACGCGAGATGGTCGGGAGGCGGTGTCAGCAAGTGCTGGTTGGGTTGGGCTGAGGGTATTATTCTGGATCTTGGAGGAATTAACGAGGCAGCTGAGAAAAACGAGCTCGGAGGAGGGATGCGGATGATGATATCGATATTCTGAGCTGCATGATGAGATGAGCTTGTGGTAATGATGATGTCGATGAAGAGATGAAGATGCAGGAAGGAGGCGATCCTGGCAGTGCCCTGCGCGAGGGAAAAAGATGAATGGAAGTGCGAGGTTGAGAGATAATAGATGCACACCCCTAACACGCGCAAACAAGAAACAACACTGCTGATGGGCCGTGTCTAATCGTTGAGCAGCAACGAAACAAAACAGAAACGCCTCTCAGCTGTCACTGCCTCTCCTTCCTCTATTTTCAATTTCCCAGATCTCCTTCTCCTCCAGTCCGCTCCGCCAGCTATGGACGTGCTTGATGCGAAAGACGCTGGGTCTGATTATATAGCCAACATCGATTTCATCCCCCCCTCACCACCCCGCGATCCCACCGACCTCCCCGACTATCTGTACGACAACCCGTCGTTCCACCACCTCAACCAGGAGGGTACCCACTCGCTCAACGCCAGCCAGAATAACCCGCACACACCGAGCTACAACGGCTCGTACTTCAACTCGCCGTACTCGCAGCACTCGGAGCTGTCTTTCAGCGGCGAGGACATCAACTTTGACTTACTAAGCGAGATCGCGGGCATGGATAGCAATACCTACGAGCCGAGCGAGTACGACGGCCCCTCTGGCGCCAACAACAACGCCCTCAACAACCCCAGCAACTCGCTCCTCATGTACACGCAAGACTCGGACTACATGTCGCCGCACTTCTCCCCTGACGCCGTGGGCGGAGGAGGTGGGGGCAACAACCCAGGCTCACGCAGGGGATCGCCGTTCGATCACAGCTCCCCATCGAGCACGGGCGATCCGAACGATATGGTCGCCACAGGCGGTGGTGGCGGGAGCAGCAGCGCCCCGCTCATGGGTGCGTTCGCGCAGCCAAACATGACCGACGCAGGCGCGGGCAGGCACTCGCGCGCGTCGAGCGTCACCTCGAACCACCGCTCGCCTGTGCCCTCCCCATCTCCTCAACCCCAGCACGCCAGTCTCGGTGGTGCTGGTGGTGGCACTGGTGGCAGCCCCTTCCAGCCGCATGCCTCCCCCCGGCTCGACGTCGCGCAGTCCTTCGGCGCCATGTCGGTGCACACGCCCAACTGGGGCCCGCAGGCCCTCCCGACGCATTCGCCCAACCTAAGAGGGCACTCCGTGTCCCCCCTGCCCCCGCATGCTCATGCACACCCACAGCAGACGAAAGCGATGTCCCCCCCGAGGCTGTTGATGCCCGATAACGGGTTCGACGGGTCTTCCTCCGTTTTGGGGCTTGACATCCAACATCAACACCAACAACATCAAGGACAGCAGGATAACCACACCCTCCTCGCTGGCGTGCCGAAGATTAACGCTCCCGAAGGGAGCAACGGTGCTAATGGCGACGATGACATGAACGGTGGGGGAAGCGGGGGACAAGGCGGGCCCAGCTTCCACATCGTGCCTGCGACCCCGATTGGGGGCGCAGGTGATGGGCACCAGAATAGTTTCCAGACGATGAGCACGATTACACAAGGTGAGCTGTCTCTCCTTCCCTTATTCATCAGTGTCGAATGGTTACTCATGAATTCCCTTTTTTTCTTCTTTTCTTCGGTTTTCTTTTGTCTTCACCCTCCTACACCTACCAACCTTATTTCCTTGTTCTCCCCTCTGCGCACTTACCCCCCACCTCCCTGGGAACGAACACCTTGTTGTCCACCACGGATGGATGGGCGTTTATCGTGATATCTACGACGGGATCAAAATTCCGATCGACATCGGATGCCACCCATCTCACCGATCACGCTGTCAAAACCTTCAACCTAACCTTGTCTTGCGCTGTCTTCTGGCCTTCTTCCAACTTACTCATCCCTCGCCGTCACTACCTGTCACCATCACTCACCACGATCACCCACCATCCCCCGCCGTCGTGATCACCCACCCCGATCACCCACCCTCACCATCCCCGTCACGCACGATGATCAGGTGCCGAACTCAACCCATCCGATCTCGCCCAACAACATCAGCAACAACAACAACTAGGCGTGCGCTCCCAGCCGCCCTCACGCCAGCCCTCGCCCTACACGCCTCCCTCCCGCCTCTCCCCCGCTCCGCCCCAACATTCTCAACACCCCCAACAGCAGAATGCCCCCTCGACAAGTAATAACACAGGCGGGTTCGTCTTCCCTGATATCACGCAGATGATGCAGCCCACTGCGCCTTCGCAACAGCAGCAACAGCAACAAGATGAGCAAGCGAGGTCGAGGAGGAACTCGAACGCGAATTTGAACCAGCCACCGGATTGGGCGAGGTTTGATTATCAGCAGCAGCAGCAGATCGTGCAGCAGCAACAGGCGGCGGCTCAGCAGGCTCAGGCGCAAGCTCAGGCTCAGCAGCAGCAGCAGCAGAGGATCCACCAGGCTCAGCTGCAGTCGTTCACATTTGGCGGGCCCTCTTCTGCAAGCAATAACAATGCTAATGCTAGTGGAAGCGGGTCGAACAACTTCCTTTCGCCTGAGATTGGTGCGACAGGCATGCGCCGCTCCATCTCGGAGTCGATGGGCGCACGGGGCGGCCATAGGCTCTCGAGGAGCGAGGATATCAGGTTACCTGGTGTAGGCGGTTTCGGCCCTAACAACAATATTGCTGCTGGTGCTGCCAACAACGCCAACGCTCTTGGTGGTGGTGGTGTTGGTGCAGGTGCAGGGCTGGGACCTGGAGGGTATCAGCCACATCATGGGCAGTCGAGTTCTCTGTCTGTCGGCGGAGGAGGGGCGCCGTTCCCTGATTACTCTCAGTCCCAACAGCAGGGTCAAGGAGGCCAGCAGAACTCCCAATTCCTCCACCCGCTCTCCTTCCCCTCGCACTCGCACTCGCACTCCGCCTCAGCCTCAGTCGGCGGCTCCCCCCTCCCCGTGCGGCGCTCCCTCTCCCCCGGGCTGCCTGGGCTGCCGTACCCCGGCCCTCCCTCCGGCGTGAACGTCGGGCACTTCCGGCGCGCGTCGAGCGGCACGAGGAGTGACCGCGGCGCGGAGGTGTGGGGCAGCCAGGGTGTGGGCGGCGGGATGCACGGCCATGGACACGCGCATCAGCTGAGCGTCGCGCAGAGGAGGGTGAGCCCGTATCCGAGCCCGAATGCGAGTCCGCGGGTAAGGTATGAGGAGCTGCAGGATGATGGTATCGGGAATGTTAACGTTAATGTGAATTTGGGGATGCAGGGCGGGATGGTGCAGGAGGATGGGTTACTTGGAGTGGGTGTGCCTGGGATGGGCGCGCAGGGTGGTATGGGAGGGCAAGGGGGTCTTGGGGGTCTGGGACTTGGCTTGCCTGGACTTGGTGGGCCGGGGCTGTCGCTTGGCCCGGGGACGATCGCAGGAGGCGCTGGTGTTGGAGGAGGCGCCGGGCAGGCGATGGGGCTGGGGCATCCCGGCCTCGGCGAGATCGGCGAGCCGCCCGTGAGCGGCGGGTTCAGCGAGGAGATCCCCATCACCGGCCGGGGGACGTACGCGAACCACCCGTCGCTCGTGAACGACGGCGCGTCTTCCAATGGGGGCAGGAGGCGCGCGGGGTCGGCCAACTCGGCCGACAACCCCAACTCGCTCGGCGCGCCTGTCGCCAAGCAGAACGTCACCACCGGCCGCACGGCCAACGCGTCCATCCGGCGTCGGAAGCAGGACGCGAACTTTGCGTGTACCGTCCCCGGGTGCAACTCGACCTTCACGCGGGGGTTCAACCTCAAAGGACACCTGCGCAGCCACTACGAGCAGAAGCCGTACAAGTGCCACTGGCCGGGATGCGGCAAGGGCTTCGCGCGGCAGCACGACTGCAAGCGGCACGAGCAGCTGCACAGCAACTTCCGCCCGTTCGAGTGCGAGGGGTGCAAGAAGCAGTTTGCAAGGATGGATGCGCTCAATAGGCACCTGCGGAGCGAGGCGGGCGGGGAGTGTTTGAGGATCGTCGCGGAGAGGGGCGGCAATCCGGCGAATATGGTCAGTGGGGGCCCGGGGAGCGTGGGGGGGAGTGTGAGCCCTGGACCGGAGGGCGGGGATGTGGGGATGGA
>NHYE01001312.1:0-15424 GCA_002938385.1 Gymnopilus dilepis | reverse complement strand
ACCCGCGCCCCCTGCCTTACTACCCAATATCGCATCCGCTTTCCCAGGGGACCTCGCAACAGATGGGTCGCTGGCGAACTCCACTGCCGTGCTCACCGCACCAGTTTTCGCTCCTTCGCATGTTAGCTCGCAATTCCTCACTTCCAACCGCAATGAGCTCTCCAGACCACGTGCTGCTTCTCCAGGCGTTTCTGCCAATCGAATAGCTGCGACATCCCGCCCTGTCCCCCCTCCAAGGCGGAGACAAGCAGGTGAACCAGGGGCAAAGCAGATGGCGTCCAAGGATCTCAGGAAAAATCCGCAGCAGTTGTGCGGCGGGATGAAAGGGTCTGAGGCGGATAGGATTGGATTGCGACCGGCCCAACCGGACAATGAGATCGAAGAGTCTACTACAAGGCAACGGAGGACAGGGACCCAGGGTTCAGAAGAGACCAAAACAACTAATTCCGTATGTTTCGGAAATCAGGACTCTTCAGGCAGACGCTTTATCCTATCTTCTGTGCATGGGATGGAGACTAAGGTTCGTGACGAGTGCGACAAGAGGAACAAAGCGGGCATTAATCAAGACGTTGAGCATGAGCAGAGCGATTTGACCAGCGGCTTAGAAAGCAAGTCGAAAATGTCGCTCGCTTTCGGGGCTCCAAACAGGAAGAAAAAAGCGGCTTCGCCAGAGACAGAACACGTGTATTATCTCCAGAGCTGTCCACGTTGTTCCTCTCTTGGACTGCCGTGTTTTATTCCTAAGAAGAGCAGGGCTTCCAAACGAGCATGTTGGCACTGCACTACTTCACGGGCGAAGTGCCCATTCACGGGGAACGCATCCATGGCGTCTGGAGGGCACGGTGAGGCAATTTTTCGATATGCCGACTTCTGATTGACGTCTTTTCCAGACGTTGCTGTTGCTCTCGAAGATGATGAGGGCCACAATAGCATTGCACAAGCGAATGCAGAGCTTAGTGATGAAGTCATTGAGTTCAAAAGTAAACTTATAGCCCTCATCGATCTCTTTAAGGCGCGTTCTCACCTTTTCGGCGGCATGGTCAAGACCTTTACCTTACACGAAGACAATGTCTTGAAATGCATTGAGCAGGCATCGTATCAAGCAATACTTTCCGCTGTGGACGGTGCTATAGGGCATTACCTTCGTTGCGGGCTTCGAATTGACAAGCCTCAATCGGACTTTCAGCAATTGTATAGAGAAGAGAATTCTACAGTGTCGGATGCTGGAGGACAAGGAGATCGGTCTTCAAATGGAAATGGGGTCGAGCCCGGGTCGGTGCAGTCGATGGTGAGGACTGATGTCCCAGTCATGCAAGGTGCTGTGTTGCTTCAGCATGTTTTTCAGTCAGCAGATATTTCGTTTCCTGTGATTTCGCCCCCTACCGATGGTCCCTCGCTCCTTGTGCAAAGCATTCCCGAAAAAAACCAGGTCAACACACCGACTTGTCCGCTCCCCAGTGGAACCCGTCTTTCAGCAAAGCGTAAGATGGTTTCTCAACGTTCTATCTCACCCCGTAGCCAGAAGATGAATAAGCTGTCGTTGAAGGATTGCATCACGGATCACTTTGAGTGAGAGCGTTAGGAGTCGGCGAGAAGACACTGTTATTGTCTGGCTGTTCACGAATGCTACTGAGTAGTATATCAATGTACAAAGGGACATCATTTCATTTGCACGTATCTCAAGTTGTGAGCATCCTTTTTCAATACCAACATTCTCCTCGTTCTTTTATTTTTGCCTATTCGAACATCATCGGTCTTTTTACAAAATCTAAATAGCCCCCTGGATCTGGAAGACGCCACTAAAGCGTAAATGAGTCACGGAGAAACGGATATCAGAGAAAGTCAGCATGAGAGCAGGAGCTCAGACTCGGAAACGAAGGTGAAGGTGTGTGGAAGCACAGACTCGCAGGTCTTATAGGAAATCAGTCGTGGTCCAAGCAAGAACTAGTCTCCCCGGTAGTGGGCCTGAATGTTGACATGGGGACATCTACTAAAGAGACAGCTCTCAAGGGAGAGTGCACGTTTCCGACGCTGAATTTCGGATGTCGCTTGACCACTTGAAGGCGCACCGTGACAGCGTCCGCCCACCAACAGCCCAATAATACTGCACGCAAGGAGTATGAATTGATTCGGTCTGCGCGACATATCGTCCTCGACAGACGGATTGGGACATATTAACGTCTACTCGCCGTATCGTCTCGCTCCCGGCAATACACATCGCGGTCCGATCAGTCCCCGAATAACCACTGAGAACTTTGACACAACTCTTGGGATCATCCCTTACAATTGAACACAGAATATGCCAGCAATATTTCTGTCCGGAAAGGGCACGCAAAACCGAGGGCTCGTAATGATGACGAGCGTCGACGAGTTCGCTAAGAGAGGCAGCGAACTCGAAAGACTAAAGTGCATGGTATGTGACCTCGGACGCCCTACGCGGTCAAAGAAACCTGCAATGTTTAGACATTTCTTGAGCCTTTTATTTCCATCCAGCATTCTCCTTCACTCTGCTACAGTCGACGGGAGTGAAGGTTGTAGATGCCAAGCTTATTGAAGCTTTTGTGTGGTTCGGTGCTCCAAATGGAAGTGTGATCTCATACGATCAATGCATTGAAAAGTAAGTAGAATCAGCGATTTCCAAGTTTAATGGATGGTTCTTTTTCCAGTTCCAAGCACTTGAGTCTTGGAGTTTCCTTTAAAGTATTGAGAGTTGAAGCTGGCTACCTAGAAATCGAAGAGTCATCATGCAAACATATGAGGCAGGATGTGTCGCGCCTCAGTCACTGCACGGAAGAAGAAGACAGGTGGCGACGCCGGGCAGGATGATACGACTGTGTCCAAACTGTGTCTCCGACAGCCAAGCAACGTCCATATTACTAACCGAACGGGGCGCTAGCAGCCAGCGATTTGGTGAGCATGAGCTTGTCCGCAATGCCTGCAGCCTATAATGGTAAAAGGTCCCGATACAGGCGATGGCGGTGGAGGACAAGGAGGCAGGCGCTCTCTGGTATCAGGTTGCTTGGTGCGGTAATAAGGATTGTACAAGTCTAACTTTGTAGCCGCAGCTGATGTTTCACTCGCTACGGTGGGTGACGGCTGGAAAATCCAATTTTGCGGAGGGTTTTGAACAATGGGGAAGCGCGTCGTTGAGGTCTCTGAGGGAAGAGGTTGGGCGAAAATACTTGACGTGATTTCATTGATACCTAAGAAACGTCAGGAAATTGCACCAGTTAGAGAGTTGTATCCTACCCAAAAGTATATCAGCCATGAGGACATGGCAGGCCGACCAGAATTCCGAAGTCGTCCTGGCTGACATATCAGAGGAATGAGAGTCACGGAGCAACAAAGCGAGTCGTTGAGACCTACGTGTCTGACCACCTTGCATTAGAATATTTGTATATGTCTCTAACAACCTCGTCAATGCGTTCGCAGCTGCGATTGCGAGTTCAGCACGCTGGGGCATGTCTGATCGATGAAGGGAACGACAGGGTAAATTCTGTAGTGGGAGCAAGGATAGTAACAAGATTAAGCTCCTGTTACTATCGTTGATCGGGAGTTTCAAAGGATGGGGAGTTTCAAACCGCCTCGATGCTGCTTCACGGGCGAATTCCTTTGCTCTAGAAAAAAAACACAAATGGAGGACTACACATTCTCTTAAGGATAGCGCAAAACTTTGGGTGGAAAGACCTTAGGAAGACACATGTAGTTCGAAAAAAGTTGGTCGCGTAAAAATGGGCAGCTAGTAATATACAACTCATTACATGGTAAAATTTAGTCAGATCCTGTTCGCCTCCTGGCTCAAAATCCCACAAACAATGTTTATACACCTTGGGAAGTATCTGTCCCAGTTTCTATGCTGAAATACAAACACCAGAGGACATACATCGCTCACCAATGCCATCACTAGGACTGCGCTCGGCTCTCCTGAAAAAAGGGACATTACGTCAAGGTTCGAATTTCGAGGTCCAATGTGGCTTTCATCCTCCTCTGGTATTAAGGCATATGCCCGCCTTCCACTTAGCAGGCGCGGGGTTGAAGAGCATGACCGCCTGCTGGTGCAGCTGAAGCAGCACTCATAACCGCTGCTGACAAGGTGCCTTCAATTCTAGAACTTGTTGTCGGCAGAAGCTAAGCTGAGGGCACTGCTGCTGTGACTGCGGCGGTTACATGTACAACTCGCGATGCAGACCCGGGGAAGCGGGTGCGAGACCTCCGTGCTGAGTTTAAGTCAGACACAATGCAGTCCCATCAGCCTGTGGCGGAGGAGCAATCTTGACTTCCTTTACAGCAGGAGGTGCCGGTGGGGGAGGTAAAGGAGCAGAGGCAGAGAGGAACTTGCTAAGCAGGCGGCGGTTGAGCATCGGCACCCATAGAACTTCTGCTTCTGCTGAGACGCACATCCACAGGGGCAGTACGTTTCCGCACGGGCACTCTGCGTTCAGATTCGCGCTTCTTCCGAGCAATGGTGGGAGGCAGGAGAGCGTCATAGTGCTTCAGAAGGTCGAGAAATAGCTTATGGATGCACGTCAGCAAGCAAGCAAAAGACAACAGGGGAAAAGACAACGTACATGTGGGATGACGACCTTGAATTGAGATTTCCGTTTCAGCCTTGGGCCGTTAGATGGATGAAGGATGTGGACCTTAGAATTGGATAGCCTAACAACAGAAATGACTTACTTCTGCCCACGGACAAAGCAAGCTTGATGGAATAGACCTCATCTGCTTCATCTACCTTTGTGGTCTCAACCAAATTACAGGATTGCTGTCAGTGAACAGTCTGAAAGACGGCAGAAAAAGACTCACTTCTTCAAGTGCTTGATAACCGCGTCAAGGACACACAAATGGACGCGGGGGAGCCTCGATGAAGCAGTGCTGACAAGAGCAATATGTGTCAGTCTTCAGACTAGTAGATCCCATGTGAGAATAGATCCGCCTGAAATCCTCCCAGCCCTCATACAAAGCAATAGGAGGATTCAGCTTGAGTAGCCAAAGCTTGACACAGCTCGCAATAACAGGCGCATCAAACTTGGCCAAGAGAACGCCTGGTCGGGAGGCGTAGCATTCAAGCTTTCCCTGCGATGATGCACAGCAGGCAACGAGACCTCGTATATCCATGCCTTGCGCTTCTCAATATCATTCGGCACCCGCTGGTACGCCGCATCCAGCCCGCTCAGCAGGGCAGTCAATGCGAGCGGGATGAGCTCCGTCTTGCCGTTCTCTCCTCCCTGGGTGAGTTTGTACCAGCCGCCCTCCGCCCATTTGGGGAGGTCGATGCCGAATACGACGTCAGATTCGTCGTGCGCGACGGACTCGTAAATTTGCGGGCTTGGACGGAAGAGGCCCCCGCGATACTGCTCGATGAGGGCAGTCAGGTCGGACTCAGGCTGGTAGGCAGCTATATGAGGGTGGCAGAGCGCTCGATGGAAGAGTCAAGCTTCTTCGGAAGATTGCAAGTGTTCCTTGGTACTGAAGGAGCACTACCAAGGTCAGCGTCAAATAGACTTCTGCACTGCAGAAAACATACCAGTCTTGACAGCCCTGAGCGTCTTGCTTTCCCACCTTTGCAGCAACTTCAGAGTCTCTTTAATCCGCTCCTCGAGAGCAAGCCTATGTCTATCAAGTCGCCTGACAGCAATACAATACGCTTTGTCCGCTTTGTCCGCTTCTTGCCTCCCACGGATATATGGAGGCTCATTGCTCGCAGCAGAATTATTTAAGGCCTTGCTGACGAGACTGACGAAGTTGCCTGTTGTCTTGAGCAGGTTTTTCGGTTGTTCTTTGGGTGACAAAGGGCTGTCCGAGGGAGCTTTGCCGAGCTCGAATGCCTACGTAAAGAGAAGGTTAGTACGGTACAGTCTATAAGACAGGCAGTGAAATAACCTTTGGCCTGAACTGATATCGGAGTCAGTCCTCAAATAGATTGCCCCGCTTCTCTTTCAGTCAGATCTTTCGCTGCTTCTCCGGCGCGGTCCTGGGTCCAGGTCTCCACCGAGATACGTTCTCCTGCGCTCCATGGAACGCGTTCGGAGTTTGCCGGTCAGCTGAGTCAGAATGTTCAGCAATGATTGCGCCTCTCTCCTTTGGCACTTCATAGTGTTGCGTTTTCACAGGCCTATTTCCCGCAACACTAGCACTTCATCACCCTCCTTCCTCTGTCTCAGCTCTCGCCCCTCCGTCCAACGATGATGTGGATTTTCTGCAAGGCAAGCGCGGGGTTGGCGTCACATAGGGAGACTCACGGTGTGGGAGGCCCAGCTGGTTTGGAAGGATGTCCACGCCTCTTACGTGTGAATTTCCTTTCTTCTGATGTCTTTCGTATCTTACTGATAAAGTCTGCTTATTGTTTTTCAGATCTGATGATTTACTACTGTTCTCGCCACGGCCGCCTCCCCCGCCAAGCAAAAGCGAGACGGAGAGCTGATGTCCTTCCCATCCCTTTCGTCAGTCCAAACCCTACCTCCTTTGCCTAGAAGAGTGGGTAGTGGGTGGGTTGATCTGATGTTTTCGGTCCAACGCGACCAACGTCATCACCGCCTGGCTTCCCCTTCGCTCGTGATGTCGAGCTCCGGTCCTGGCACTCCCTTTTGAAGATACCCAATCCCTACCATGCTCAGCAGCATCCGCAACCATCCTACCTCCCTCGCGTTGAAGAGCTAGTCGGAGGTGGCCCCCTGCCTCTCTGGTACCAGCGGCCGTCGTCGCTGCTGCCCCATTCCCTTCACTTGTCACGCCAAGTTGCAGAAGTGGGTTGATTGCCGGGCAGGGCACCCAGCCGCTCTTTGCTCCTCATTCGCCAGGAAAGCAGGAATTTTGCCAGGCGTTGTCGCAACCCCCTCCGTCAACCGCAGCCCTACTCCTCTCGTACGGTGAGTGGGAGGTCGGATGCTTGTGGTGCTGCTGGCACATCTGACGCCCCACGTCCTTCGTCTACAAGACCAAGTCGGACGTGGGCTTCTTAGCTGGGTGCTTTCGCGCGATGGTACACAGCCATACCCCTTTGTTTGTGAACGTAGGCTGGAGGTGGGGTTCTGTTTCTTCCTGGGGAATATCGAGGCTCTTCAACTTCCTCGCTTGCAACAGGTCGAACTGGTCGACGACCGTGAAGATTCTAGCCCTTCAACTGCAGCACTACCCTTCCTCTTATCCCTGCAACATGCAGCCTCTTTGTGTTGGTTTCTTTTTTTCTTTTTTGTAGTCTGGAAGTCGTATATAATGGTGTACCATACTTAATTACAGATAACACTTTTCTTATTGCTACTCAATGTACTGAATGAAATGAAAGTAAAAGAGATACAAAGGCATACCCCAGGTGTCCAGAGGGTGATTCAGAGCGGCTTCCTAGACCGGTGACCGTTCGTCGACACTTCAACACCATAATGGTCGGATATAGGGTGGCCCACATCTCTTTCGTCTCTTCCATTTCACATGAAACCGACAAAACCTCTGGGCATTGGAAGTGAACGAGGCCAGCTCCCTGCTGCTACTTCCGGGCTCGGCGTACATTTCACTACACCTACAAAAGGTCGCCGCGCTCCCAGTCAAAAAACGAAGAAGTTGGCTTCTAGCGCTCTTGACTTCAATGCAAGGAAACGGCGTCTGGATGCTCAACTGGCTGCTGTAATTGCATCGGCTGTGCAGTTCAAGGACCTACCGGATCTTCAGCCGTCTGATACAGCGGCAGGCAGGAACACCTACTTACGATTTTGAAGACTGGGAGGCTTGTGAGCTGGGCACGATCACCGAAGAACCCGACAGTATCTATCCTGGCGCTCACACTTCACCTATTCAGCAACATCATCCATCATCCTCCCCATTCTCCAATCCGACCGGTCTCAGCCCATGATCCACCAGCTGAGCCAAAGCCAAAGCGCCTGAAGCCAGATCAGGCTGCTTTGAAATTTGAATCAGGCTGAGAAGTGGAACAACCTCCTGCCATCCCTGGTCCTCGACCTGCAAGCTTACTATGGAGCTTCAAAAGGCCTTGAGATAAGGTCCATCCCAAAGGAGCTGACGGAGTCCTGCCCATCATTGAGCTGCCATGAAATGAAATCCACGAAGGTCTTGGCCATATACTTTGGTCGTAAATGATTTGTCTGGATCTTAGCTCCTTTGAATGTTTCTGACCCGTAGTAGACTTCATCTCGACTGTCGTGACGCACTGCTCATGCCGCAATACCCCTCAGGTGCTTGTGAAAGGCGGCCTGTTTCCAAGTGCGCCTTCACAGATTCGGATGGCGTTTTCGATCGACTTTCTTGACTTTGACGCTGCAATATTCCAACGATCATGCGACGCCGTCAATGATATGGCTGCTGCTCTGAACGCTTTCAATGGTCAAAGAGGTTTCAATCTTTCGAATAAAAAGGTGCTTTCAAGTTCTTCTTCCATACAATTTTCTGATCCTCGATGTTAAACAGGACGAGAAATTTCGGGAACCTTTTCGAAAAGGACTAGGATATGCGGCTCAGTGGCTGGACATGCTGCATGTACTCATCGAGCGTTCAGTTGAAGATGCGCCCGGAGAGGCTGATGGTGCCATCCAGATTCCAAGAAGTCAGAAAGATGATGGCTACCGATCATCTGGCGTCAACGAAGACCTCCACATTGGAAAATCTCGGCTCGGATGATCTCGACTACGCTCATGCACCTCAAATCTCAGGGCCACTGGATGAGTGCTCACGAAATCTGAGACAACTCTGCCCTGCCTGCTTTGGATCAGCCAACTTTGGACGAACATTCGATGAGTCAGTGCCTTGCCTCGACGCTTTCTCGGCTTAACTGAAATAATTTCTAGCCTGAGATTTTCATTTGCACAGATGGTAATTTTCACCACCGACATCTCATCTCAGGCGGCCAGGGGATTCCTTTCCACACCCCGCGGCACATCATCCCGAAATCCTTCGTGGATGAAGTGGGACGGCGCATTGATGAGGTTCGAAAACGTCAACCGAAGCCTCGAACGTCCAAGGTCCCGGATGAAGCAATCGACGAATGTCAGGGTTCTTACGACGCAGCCGATGGTGATAAGAAAAAGGGAGCTGGACAACGTTATGATGCCCAAGGATGGTTGTCGCTCATCTGTCGACACGACATCCCTCTGTTCGTCGCCAATATCGACACGCCGGGCGAACAACAAAAATTCTCACTTGCCCTAATTATCTGGTTCTTCTACCATGTTCCGAGAAATGCAACAGCGATATGTATTATATGACGTTGGCTGTGTTCTTGAACGAAGCATACAGCTGGTGTGTATTTCATGCTTGTTTGAATGGCAACAAATTTTATTCATCATACTGCAGTATGATATACTTCCGGTATCCATCCAGCGGCGAATTCGATTTTGCACAACAGCAATGCACGCATATGGTTATCAGTGGGCTTGTCAGCTAGTCTACGATCCTCGATTCATCGACGGCATGGGACTGTCTGATGGTTAAGGCGTCGAACGCTTGTGGGCCATGATCAGAAAGTTGATTTCCCTGGTTAGGACGTCGTCGGTGAGTGAGTCTATGCTCAACATAGCGCTTTGTCATCTCACAAGGACAAGCAGGCGGCTAGGCGCATATGGATGACCGATCGACAGCTCACCTTTATCGCCGTAGAGCTTAGGGACGGTCTTGGTGATTGGATCAAGAATCGCTTAAATCGAGGTGTCAAAGCTCAGAGAAAGAAGCCCAGCTTTCTGTCCGTGCTCGTGAGTATCTCGGTTAACACTGCACTCTTTTCAGTCATATCTAATCCTTCTTATACAAAGATGCACCTGTCCGGCTCAAGAAAGAAATAGATGGTCTTCTTTCTCTCCAGACCGAGTTCGAAGGCGTCAAGAAAGCCATTCAAACAATTCAATCCAACCTATCGTCAGCTCCCAAGAAGACGACGAAAATTCTGAAGAATTTGTTGGAGGCGCAAGATGAGCTGATGGATGATTGAGAGGGACTTTATAGCTCACTAGACATCCAGGATTCATTTCCCGACCTTCAAGGCGCTGAACTTGAATTCGTCAGGGTGCTTCTACTGGCTCGGGATCAAAAGATTGCCATCCGAAAGCGTGCAATCGGCAGCTTCTTTGAATGGGACCGCCTGGATCAGGCTGTAGGACGGAATCAGGCCCTTGGTGAGTGATTTAGAAGCATCTATGCAGGGATCTGACGTTGATCCTATGCCAGGAACAAAGCTTCATCAGCAAACCCGAAAAGCTATATCAAAATGTCAGCCACCCCTTATAAGTGCCATCAAGAGGTACAATCAATACTGTGAGCAGTTGGAGGAATTATACGACCCCTCTTACAAGATTCCTCTTCCGACCGCTCTCCCTACAAAACTGGATGATCTTCGTCAAGATCCCAACCTTATGGAAGACGTTTGGATTGAGCCGTCGCAGGTGGAAACACCATTATGGCTTGAGGATCAAGACGTCGGAACAGGCATTCGATCAAAGCTGAAAGCAGATCGCTGCAAGGAAGAACAACGGAGACTTGGCTAAGAAGCTGATAACCTCTGTCATTGGTTTGTTCGAGAGATTGCAGCGGTAGCGGTGGCTCTAAGAACTCCAAAAAGTATGTATTGCAATCATGTCAATTTCTTCAATCTCATCATCCAGATGTTCATCTCTTTTCCCAATCGGTGTCTTACAAGTTACCGGGATCATCTCCTTCATCTGAAGACCCGTTGGACCAACCCTCTTGCCTCAGCGATTCGGTTTGATGAGAAGCAAACAATATTGCTGATTGGCTCAGAGGTCCTTCTGCGGCGCCGACTACCTGGCTGAACAAGACAGTTGACGCGGAGGATATTCATTCGGCACCTCTTCGTTATGTTTTCATGGGTGAAGAGGAAGAGGAAGAGCTTTCTGGAGCCAATGATGCAGACAGACCCCTGGATGCTGGGGACGTTATCCTTTCAGACACCCTCTTGGATGAGGATGATCGCGAATTTGAAGGACACGTCTGACATCAAATGCGAAGATGGATCAGTTGTGTTCCCCAATTGCATGGCTACTGTACGCACTTCTTATAATCAGATATAACTTCTTACCAAATTTTGCCCTGCAGGAATTCTTCGAATTAAACAGCTCGAGGTTTCCTCCCTCTCTTGGACCCTGCGATTCTGACAGAGCCATTGGTCCTTTCGTCTTCGAGAAAACTGACTTCGCACGTCTCAATTCCCCTACAGCCATTTTGAACGATATCTGCATCAACGGCTTAGCATACTACCTTCGAGCTATGCTTAGCAACGACCAGCGGTATCAGACCAGCAGCGCTGAGTGCGCAGTATTTTCCACCCACGACCTCGTTCGAATCCGCTACAAGGCATCCGATCAAGATTTATAGCGTGCCATCTCACGTACGGCATTTTGGAGGGCATTTACTTGGATCATCCATATCCATCGGCCGCGTGAGAGCCACTGGGTCCTTGCAGTCATCTATCCGCACAAAGGCATGGTTCGCGTATATGATAGTCTGGCTAGCAAAAGGGCTTGGTCGCAAGATTTGGAGGTAAGCTTTCGACTGTCGTATCTTTGAGCACATCAAACGACTTTACACTAGGATATCTTAGACTTGATCCAACAAGCGATGGCCCTTGCAGTCCTCCATGGATGCGCTGAAGAGCAGACAAGTCCATTTCAGAAGTGATCTGCAATCCCCATGCTGGTACGTCAGCCGAATCCACGATAGAGCGCTCAGCGTGAATAACCTCGACTCTTCAGGAAGTTCCAACGGCCATGATTGCGGATTATGGGTCTTGCTGTGGATCACAGCCGTTCTTCGTGGATATCAACTGAACGATCCAAACTTCGGTGAGACCAATATGCCCGCATGGCGCCGTATCTTAGCGTCATTAGTCCCCGACTCTGTCCTTGGACAGGGAGGGTTCTCTGTCGAAAACAGATGTACATTCTACCCGCCATTTTTCGTTCCCAATTGGAGTGAGAAAAAGAAGGTTCTAGCAAGGCCTAGATTTGTTTCACANTCCCCGACTCTGTCCTTGGACAGGGAGGGTTCTCTGTCGAAAACAGATGTACATTCTACCCGCCATTTTTCGTTCCCAATTGGAGTGAGAAAAAGAAGGTTCTAGCAAGGCCTAGATTTGTTTCACATTACGCTAGGAATTGCTTTGCCAGCCTTGGACACCCTTAACACTCACCTTTTCCTCTTCGTTCTGCCCTCTACCTTCTCAGCAGCCTGCTCGTTCTCTTCTCAGAGTATTCACACTCAAGACATCTATTGGATTTCCCTGCGCCATTGCTTAATGGACTTGATTTCATACTATTTATCAGATTGCAAGTATATACTAGTACCGCGCCATATCACTTGGGTTGGTTAACCCCGCACACATGCAATTATTCATGTAATTTCATAGTTCCAGTTCCTTAATGGTTAGACTGGCCGCGAGGAGTCAACCGGTGGTTGGCGACGAGCGGCCAGAAATTGATATATGATAAAGTATTTGCTTGGATATGCAGAGTCGGGGATTGGCGCAGGAGCGCCGCTACGATTAAAATTATGATACGTGCTCGTCAAAGATCGCATTGAGACAGTAAATAAATAAATTGAGTCTTTGGGCTATGCAGCTACTGAGAGGGGAGCCCAGGCCCCGGATTCTGCTCCCTGTCCCTCATCCTCTGAGCCAGCCTCTCCCAAGCCTCCAACATCCACATCCGCTCCATAAGTCGAATTAGATCGATTGCCTTCTTCAGCAACAAAGGCTGACCGTACGCAGGGGTGGGCCATTTGAAAGGGTGGGTCACGGTGCTTATGCTCGAAAAGAAGCCCTCCGCATTAACGATGGAGAGCCCAAAGCAAAAGGCGGGGAATCGGCGCTCCAGGCGGTCAGTGACGTCCAAGATGCGCTGGTTGGATAGGGTGTGGATGTCTTCAAGCTTAGCTGATAGAAAGCTGACGCGATTCCAACGACCAGGGGCGGGATTTGCTACTTCACGAAGCTTGATATGCACAAACTGCGTGCGTGCTACGTCGAGAAACGAGAGGCGATCGCTGCCCCTGAGGGGGCGGAACTCTTCCTCAAACCGAAAAAGTCGATGGGCTATGGTGAAAAGCAAATGTTGGTGCTTCATGTGGTACGCGAACGCGGTTTTGTCGCGGTCGGTGAGGGAGCTACGGGGCGTGCAGTGCAGTCGGTGCGTAGGCCAGTCGGCCCTCTGGCACAGCGTATCCTGTGAATGGAAATAAGTCATGTCGAAAGCGGATGAAAAGCGGATGGTGACGGACGCAGTACGCCCGGTATCTGCAGGACTTGCAGCGTTTGGGAGGCGACGGCAGGGCCCTGTTGCAAAGTGGGCTACCGCACGTCAGGGGAAGGTCCATTGCAAAGACAGAGGGCGGGGACTCCTGATGGCCGGTCCAACTTGAGGAGGAGCAGAGAGTGGGGATGGAGAAAGAGGGTGATGCCATCGAGGCCTAGGGATCGAAAACGGATGCCTAACTGCTAAGGAGGTAAGTCGAAGCCCTAAATGGATGAGTTACGACGCGCACCTGTCGAAGCTTGAGGCAATTTGGCTTCCGTCGCGTGGAAAGCTCCGAGGCATTGCTGCAGCGAAGCCCCACCCGTCCCCCGGAGGCATCCCGACCCGCCCATCGCAAGTCCTTTCCAGGGGTAGGGCAGGGAAATGGGAGCCTGAGGGCGTGGCGATGTGGCGCGTGGGGCTTTATAAGGCAGAGCATGGTTTATTTAAGTCACTGTGACGAACGCGCTGCTCACATGATACGTGTCAGCACGCGATCTTCGGCTACCGGGTTCTGGTTTGGCCCGGAGCCGCACTCCCACCATCGACCTTCATCATCTCAATCTCATCAGACTCATCCTATCCCATCTACTCTAGCTCATCCTATACGATTGCTCAACCTCGCAAGTGTCTTCGAATCGCGCCACGGACGGCAGAATCCGCGGAGATCTGGGCGTTGCAGATGGCGCAGGGAGGTAGGATTCCGGTGAGTTTGGTCTGACTTTCTGCACCTCCTCCTCTGATCATGCCTTCACCTCTCAGGGAGCCGCCGCCCGACCCCTTTAGCCAGATGCACGATCTCCAACAGCGTTCGGACGACATCGCCATATACGCGCCTATGATAGACGAGCTTGTTGCTATCGCTTGGTCTGTGTCTTGCCCCGTTCGCTTTCTACCGTCTCAGCACTGACTTGCCCACCAGGCCCATGGAATCCGGCAAGGCTGTGCCGCCCTTTGCTCTTGTGGGCTGGCTTAATGCACGAGGCCTTCATTGGCCTTGCTTCTGTAGCAAGAAGGGCGACACTTCGGAGCCCATGCGTATTGTCATCACCAGCGA
This sequence comes from Gymnopilus dilepis, assembly GCA_002938385.1. Classification (NCBI taxonomy): domain Eukaryota; kingdom Fungi; phylum Basidiomycota; class Agaricomycetes; order Agaricales; family Galerinaceae; genus Gymnopilus; species Gymnopilus dilepis. The sequence goes on along the minus strand of NHYE01001312.1, from coordinate 1,126 downwards.
CGGGAACGTCTGGGGGGTCTGTCAGAGTCTCAAACCTGAGTGCTCGTCAATCCGTGAGTTACAGCCCACTTATCTTCATTGCCATTCTCAAGGGATGTTTTTGGTTCAGTGAACTTCTCGGCTCTCTATGAGACAGCCACCCGCCATTCGGAATACCCAAACCTCCCGAAAACCAGTGAGTCTGACTTCACTTGATAAGCCCCTCGGACTTTGCTCAAACATGGGCACAGATTCAGGTCAATTACCCTCTACCGCGGCGTTGCTCGACTTTTATCTTCGAGAGATGGAGTACGCTCTCTTGCCGTTCTTTCGAGGTTATGCGGGCGAGCATGAGTTTGACCACTCCGGGCGTACGCAATGCCTCTACTTGGCTGTACCAGGTATATTTCTGTCAATTTCAGCCTTGAGTCAAATGATTCACTGCCCCAAAAGCTGCCCCAGCAGACGCAAAAGAAGTCAACGCAGAGACTCCCAAATCGGATGAGGAGGGATTGGATGAGGAAGGCTCCGATGAGCCCGAGGAACTCTGGTGGGCTTCTGACGGGGGCGCTCGAGCTGTGACCCGCATCGTCAAAAATCCCAATTCCTGATCGACTCTTGTCGCGGACAGCGGACCTTGGGCAAGGAGGTGACGAAAAAATTCGATGTGGACGACCGCTTTGGGCCGCTGTACCGTTGATAATGCAAGATCATAGCAATTTCGAGACACTGAAATGGATTTATGGAGAACTCGGGGTTACTCCTGATAATTGCTCTTGACAAACATGTATACGGTGCAGGTTGAAAGTCTCAACTCCTATGGCGGTCCGGTTGGGTATTTATTCCCACTGTAAACTGTTGAACTTCCCGGCTTAACTTGCTCGTACCCCCAGAGAAAAGAGCACTCCCGAGAAATTTCGACAGGCCCCCAAACAATTTCATTGCCCTGAAGATTTCTAACTTCAAAGCGGCTTACAAACGGCACGGAATGAGCCGATCGGCCTGCCGAGTTGCCAGGCACGTGACGGATCCGATAAGAGACAGATAAGACCGCTAAGTAATTGCGTAGGCTCGTCCCCAGCCGGCCCGTAAACTTACATTTTCATCGCAACATCCCAACTTGAATGTCGAACCGTGCGCTCTGGGG
>NHYE01001311.1:0-18202 GCA_002938385.1 Gymnopilus dilepis | reverse complement strand
TGTAGGGTCGGTTGCGAAGGGGCGGGGCTTCGCTGGTGGTGGGTAATTCGGCGAGCTTGATACAACAGAGGTCCTGAATGTTCTTGACACCACCTCATCCCCAGCCGACTCCTCTTCTCCGGCCGACTTCTTCGATTCTGTGATCAATGAGGCAATCAGAGTTCAGGCCGATGGGGATGAAAACAGTGACGTACCAGCAACTGTTCTATTATCCAGTATCCCCCATCCAGCCGTGCAAACCCAAGCTACTACTCAACGACCCCGACACCGACGAATTCCGCTCAGAGAGCTTTTCAGCTACCCGGCTAATGGGAATGAGGAGGAGATAGGAAGGTTTGAGTTCTACTGGAAGGCGGGTATACGGAACCTGGATGCTGAACTGGCTGCCTACGATGCAGAAGATGGAGAGGATGCGGCAACCGATGAGGATGTGGATGAGGACGAAGAGATGGAAGCTTGCACAGCCCCATGAAAATGGAAGTATCTTGACTCGCATGCACTCACCAGACCCCGATGGTCACTTCTTTTATCTTGAAAACTAGACATACATTAGGTTGTCTGATTCATTCATACATATACATTGCTCTAAAATGTTTCATGGGCTTCGAGTTATCGAGCAACGACTGTAGTCGAAAGGTCCGGCAACGTCTTGTAAGCGGATACCGGAGTCCCACGAAGGCCGTTGACCATCGTCCGTCAAGAAGTTTGACTTGACTCATTGACCGACCCCGTCAGACCCCCGTCATTGACAACACTGGACGTTCGAGATCCGTCGGCTCTCAGCTAATCGCATCTGGCTGACCGTCGCTTTGCTCGGGAGGTGACAGCGAGACATACGCGACTGGACACCGCAGCTTGTCCGCCGCAGCGTGTGTACTATATAAAGTCAGCATGTGCAAACTGACTAGATAAGCAAATGTCGTATTCGAGTATGCTTCTGTCGAACTTAAACCTAGGGCCTGAGGCCTGAAGCTGAAGCTTGAAGGCTGAAGCGCTGAAGGCCTGGTTCTTTCTCCCTCCAAAGTGTGGCAATCTGTAATGTTGCGGGTTGTGTCGTCTGATCCTCCACGAATCTTACTACTTTCACTCTCTTGAAATTGACACCGTGCACAAGGGCTGCGTCGATGGCCTTTCCTCGAGCAAAAGGACACTCTTGTTGGGCAGAGGATGGCTGGAGACAGGAGCTCAGAACGCATCGCCGACATCTTTTGTGTGGCAGTGCATTTTGTTCTTCTTCTTCTGACGACCTTGTCTTCGCTTTACTGCTTTGTTCTCGAGATTCTTTTAAGATCAAGAGAGCGCCTGCATAACTCCCCTTTGGACAGCATGCCCGCTTGCTTTTGCAGTTCAAACAACTGCAACGGAAAGAGCTTGAGTATCCGCACTCATGCAAAACATCAACGCGAGGACAAAGCGCGCCTTATGGACGAGGCCCTTGCTCGAGCTCAAAAACTCTGCACCGAGCAAGACAGCGTCATTGCAGCCTACATCGGCTCCTTAACTTTGTCTGACGATGTTAACGTAGGGCAGAGCAATATTGCAGGTGGTCGAATCTGGTCTCGGTCAGAGAGCTTTGACAATCCGCTGACAGCGCCATCTTCACATGCACCCGTCGACCAGTGCCTTGAAGCTCTCTGCGAAGCTGAGCACGATTTGACAGTTCTCATTTTCAACACACAGCCCCAGATTGCGCGTCTAAATAAACCGATAGCCCGTGGAGACCCGTTCCCTCTGAAGGGTGCTTTGTCTGATGCTCGTGCCATTCAAGATCGTCTCGCCAGCATCAGTAGCCGTGCTACTTCAGTTCGGGAAGTCAAAAATCAAATCTCAGATCGCTTGGCCTCCTTTATGACTGAACTCAAAGACTACCACTCCAAATGGGCTGAAGCTTCAAAAGGCTTAGAGGCCGTGTCTAAAAATCTTCCCGCTTACAACAACGGTGAGTACGCATTGGGTTACAAAGATCCTTCTCATAAGCTCGCCAGATCGTCATAACCATACTATCCTCTTCGGCGTCCATCCCATCGTGCAGGCTTGTGTGTTTACCATGGTTGCCCTACAGGTCATCCTTTCTACGAGCCGACGCGGTTGCCATTTTCTTTTGGAAATGATGCGCTACGTAGTTCAACTTGCTCTCATGCGAAACAGTGGCATAGCTCTCACAGAGGACGATGCATCTTTACTGGCCAGTTTTCCTGTTGATCCAGGTTCAACGATTCGATCATTCAAGTTGGATGCTGAGGAAACTATTTTTGCGGTCTGTCCAAATGCGAAATGCCACAAGACTTACAGGCCAACCTTCTCCGAAAATTCTCCGATTCCGTTGTATCCGAAGTACTGCAACCATAGGCGATACAGCGATCGTGGTGAATGCAGTACTAGGATAACTCGACCTAAATCATTTGGGACGAAGACTATCGAGGTGCCTGTCAAACATTTCGTATCATTTGGGTTCAAAGACTACATAGGGAGCCTCGTCTCACGTCCTGGATTCGAAGACCAGATGGACACATCCGTGGAGAGACATGACGATAGAATGGACGACGTGTCTGATGGAGACTTCCTTCGTGGCTTCAAAGGTCCGGACAATCGGCCATTCAGATCCACTGCTCTAGAAGGCCGATACGCCTTTAGTCTGTGCGTTGACTTCTTCAATCCGTTCAGCAACAAGCAGGCGGGGAAAAAGTATTCCGTTGGTATTCTTTCTCTTGTTTGCTTGAATCTTCCGATCGCTATACGTTATAAACCAGAAAATATGTTCCTGGCTGGCGTTATTCCTGGCCCGAATGAACCACCGACCGACACCATTAACCATTATTTGACGCCTCTGATTGACGAATTCCAAGCCTTCTGGAATCCAGGAATCTGGTATACAAGCACCTATAACCATATCAAGGGCCGACTGATTCGGTGTGCGCTCATTCTAGTTGTTTGTGATCTCCCAGCAGCTCGAAAGACAGCTGGGTTTGCAGCAGCCTCACACGAACACTTTTGTTCACTGTGCCATTGCACAAGATCAGAGCATGGCTACAATAACATTGAAACTCACACTTGGGTGCCTCGAACAAATGCGGAGTGTCGGGCAGATGCAGCTCATTATCATGCTGCTACTGATGAAGCGTCTACGACGGAGCAGTTCAACAAGACAGGTATTCGATGGTCAGAATTAACTCGACTCTCATATTTTGATATGGTGCGTTGTGTCATCATCGACTCGATGCATAATCTGTTTCTGGGCCTCGTTAGAGAGCATTTTACGACAATACTGGGCCTCGGGCGGAAGGGCAGCAACGAGAAGCCTGTCCTGTCTGTTGCCCTAGGCTCGGTGCCAGCGTCTGTTCCTGATAAAGTAGCAAAGGGTATAGCTACAATCAAAACCTGGCTTGAAGATCCCGCTGTCATACGCTTCCCATCTAGGGATCTAGGGGTGAAGCGTCTTATGCGTTTCAACTTAGCCTCACTTGCCTTTGTCAGTAAAGAGCTTGGCTGCACGCAAATGAAACCCAAACCAACGAGGGAAGATTTTGCTCAAATGATCCTTGATTGGGTGCGATAATTACCAAATCTCTTTGCATTCGACTCACCTGTAGTTCAGCGATTTCAGCAGATTGAAATTTGCGATGCTGGTGTGGAAAGCGCCACAAAGCTTGGATCGGTCATCTCTGTCCAAGAGTTGTCCAATATATGGTTGGATATTGAACAGATCCTGACACCATCCTGGATCGCTTCAGTGCCACCTAAACTTGGCTCAGCAGCACATGGGAAATTGAAGGCTGATCAATGGCGTGTTCTGGGCACCATTCATCTGCCTGTCGCCCTGATCAAGATGTGGTTCTCAGCAGAAACAGAAGGAGACCAACTCCGGTCTATTCGATGTCGCGCAATACTTGATATGACAATGTCCTTAGTCTCTGCTGTCATAGCTGCAACCTCGCGTTCACTCACCCGGGCCAATCCAGCTGAGTATCATCGCCACATGTCCAACTATTTGACTGGCCTGAAGGAACTATTCCCGAGTTATAGATTACACCCTAATCATCATATGGCCCTGCATTTGGATACGTTTCTCCGCCTGTTCGGACCTGTTCATGGATGGTGGACCTTCCCGTTTGAACGTATGATAGGAGCCGTACAGAGAATGCCGCACAACGGGAAGATCGGTGAGAGTTTTTGTAGTTCCCTGGATCTGATCTCATTGTCATTTAACATCTCAGGAGAACTAGAGGAAACTATAGCACGCGCGTATACGCGCTCTGCAAACCTTCGCGCCTTAATGCTGAAGCCTGGTTGTCCAGAAGTGGTGCGCCACTCAGAGGCTATTTTTAGCAGACTTGCGGAGCCGAAATTTCGTCAATCAATGTCCCCTAATCTTATCTTTCAATCAGTCCTCGGCGAAGAGGACAGTATCTACCAAAGTCTTCCAGAGGACGTAAGTTGCCTCTTCACTGGGCTCAGCACCTCGTCTCCTCTTCAAGGGAGACTCTTGTCCAACCTTTCCCTTCAAAATGTGACCTACTCTACGCATTCGAAACATCGTGGCAACTCATGCGTGTTAGTTATCCGAAAAGGGGCGCAATTTCCCGTGCCTGTACGAATCGAACTCATTTTGGAAGTATCGCTCAAAGGTGGACCCGGAACATACCTTGTTGTCCGACCCTTTAAAGCACTGGTAGAGCCTAGTCACCATGATCCTTTTGCTAGCTATCCCTTTCTGCGTGCTAAGCTCTGGGATGCTGAGCTAGAGGACCGTGAGGTTATCCTACCCGCCCAAGTGTCATCCCATTTTGCGTGTCTCCCTTTACAATCGAAGGGTAAGGAGCTGATAATTTGCATTTCGCTCGACCACGTAAGCTTTGTACCATTGTCAACTCGTCATGCTAAAGCTTTTCTGTAGAGTTTTCCAATCATAACTTGAATTGACGAGGTCCTCGTCTTGCACACTTCCAAGGATGTTCATACAGAGTCGCGGAGTCGTGCATTAATGATACAATCTTAGGATGGCGGATAGAACCTGCATGTACGACCAAAATTTGATCCAGCAGACATTGCTCTGTATTACGAAGTTGATCCGGAAGCTCTGTATTGAAAATGTCTCTATACGATGTCACATTAAGCGATGTACAGAGCATCGTTGAGATTGTAGGTCAGCTGGCGAGCAAGCAAGCTCCGGGGAACTCAATGTCCAGCATGGGTGCCTGAGAATGCATCACCCCTCGGATACCTATTCTGTCTGATATACGGGAGTCGCAGAAATGACCACTACAATGTAGTCACTGAACCGGACCCGAAGCTGCTTCTTTGGCGAAATTTCAGAATAAATGCTGCGACGAGTGGAGTTCACACTGATTCAAAGTGACTGGTGAAGGTGAAATGAGTCAATCAGATACATGACGGAACCCAGTCAGATTCAGTCAGTCTTCTCAGATAAAGATGCGTTTTGAGAATGGGAGACACAACATCCCCTCCTTTCAAACGAAATGGACAGCGCAGCAGATGAACCCGACGAGGGTATACGAGTCGAGGCGCCCGATACTAATTTCAGCCTCTTATCGCAAGGAGGAGACTCGCGCACATCATTTACATTCCAAGGCCCGCAACTCCTTTCCCTTTCAGCGACATTACCCTTGCACCCCACCTTACCCAGCACTGAGTGTCTGGCAGGGATGCACAAACATGGCCTGCGGTCGCAATCTGCGCCGTTCAGGAGGGCACGATCTCCATCAAGTGATCAGAATATGCAGGAGCAGGTGAGTGACTGTTTTGCTTACGTTCAGCGAATATCCAAGTTACTTCATACAGGCAGTGTCCAAAACAAGACTTATCCCTATTCATGATTTACAGCAGGAAATGAAGTTCGAGAATCAGGCGAAAGCGATAGAGGATTTAAGGAAAGAGGTATGCTTACATACCAATTGGATTGATTGACTTTTGGATTTCGATAATCGTTCGACAGCTATCATCAAGCGCAGAACTCTTGAGAAATTTGCAGACCAAGTTCGAGGAATTTCAGTCAGAGAGTCTGAGAACACAAGTTGCGTCCGCCTTAGAAAAAAGTAGTTTGGCGGATGAACGCGAAGCCGCTATGGCGGAGCGAGATCGAATTTTAGAGAAAGCAAAAGAACTGGAAAAGAACTTCAGACTTGAGCTTGCCCACGAAAGAGCAGTCATCAAGCAGATCAAAACCACTGCAAAAGCTAAGGAAACGGAAGAAATCCTGGCTCTCAGGATGGAGCGAGATAAGCTAATCACAGAACGAGACCAAGCAACAGCTAGGGTGGAAGAAGCTAGAGAAGGTCTGAAGTTGACAATCGAACAAAGACGGACAATCACAGAGCAGGACGAAGACATGGCTCGGACGGAAGGCACTACACCAAATTCAGGTGTTCCTATGCCAACCCAAAGCACCTCGCCAACGCTATCACCATTATCCCCAGTGATAGACCCATTTCAGCGAGATCAGCTGTTAGGTGAGTCGGAAGGCATAGAAATCTGTTTCTGCTGAAGCCAACCTAGCCTATGCAACGTTTCAAGAGTACCATTCCAGCCGGCTTGGAGAGCAGAACATTGTTCCTTCGAGCCCTCCAGAGCGGCCGGCGTACCCTTTTCAACACCTCTCTGGTCAATGTCCTGACTCCGGAAGGCCAGGTCCATCACATCGTTCGCCACACATTCCACCGACCTTTTCCAATGTCGTCTCAGACCCAGATCCCAGGCAGTCTGAAAGGACAAGGAGCGCACTGATGTTCGGGGGTATCGGACATTTGGACAGACAACGTACTCATCTCCTTTCCGAGAAGAATCAAGAAATGGAAGTCGACAATCCTTCCTTCGTCAGAAAGCCTGCATTGGACAGAGAAGATTTGCAGAAACGTCTGAGCCTCACCAGCTCTACGAGGGAGCCGAGATCGGTATGGTGTGATTTCTCAGTAAGAAAATGGCCTGACTCGAAGTTTAGGCACCGATTCCTAAACCGTTGGACTTTTTGAGTGTCCCTGGTCGGAAAAAGAAACGGATAGCAGTAGCCAACCAATCAGTCAGTTTCACACGTCCAGCTCCCATTTGGACAGAGGCGCCTACGGAATCCACAGAGACCGAGCCAGCTGTGAATGTGAGATCTGTTGTTTCGTTGCCTCAGAACAGTGCTTATCCAGAGCGGCAGACAGCGGCACTGGCCGAAAGACTCGTAGAACTTGCGGATTCCCTAAGAATGGCATCTCTTGAGAGTCCCAAGGCGGAGTTCCGAAGGAAGTCTCGTGCTAGTAGCCATCTGTTTCAGCAACAAATAACAAGAAAACCCAGAGAAGAAGGGCGGACAGTACGGCTGGTAATTTCTACGGCTTTTCCTGGTGAACAGGTCCTAAAGGTTTCGTAGAAATGGGTCCGGGATGAGATGCAAAGCATGTTGGGAATTACAAAAGATATGGAAATTCTTAATAAAGCAACGGAAATATACGGCAGGAACTCACCACTGCAGTCGAACATGGACAATTATGAATTGGGGCAGGGAACTGGTCCTATGATCTTGAAACCGATGCAGATCAATTGGCAGAAAGTCGATGGTAGATGGAATGGAAAACTGGCGGAAATGTTTTTCCAGCATTGCGAACAAGAGAAATTCTTGGGGGGATCATTGTCTGATGGCGACATGCTCGAGATTCGCGAGCTCTTTTTCAATCGTCTACGTCGCCTTGCCACGATCATCAAGAAATATCAGCCTTCCCAAGAAGAAACATTGGACGTTTTTGCAAAACGGGTGAAAGACAGGCATACCGCAGAATTATCTAGACAACGAAGGACCACACGACGAAATGAAGTGCGATAAAGCTAAACCAGCCGAGACGTTGCCACTGATCATGATTTCGTAGCTCAAGGCCGCGAGGACAGATACGGCACTCGCCAATCTCCCTGATCCAGCAATTCCCATAGAAGAGCTGACCGAAGAAGAGCGGTTGTGGCTTGATACGTATCGCATACTACGGGAATATGGGGAAGCCGGCATGAGCTCAGACGAAACAGATGAAGATAATCAGGGCACTTATATTGTCAGGAAACTCGAGTGGATCAACGAGAAATATTCGAGGAAGGTTGCCACCAGGCTTGATAAGGCACGGAGCACGAGGAATCAGTATGGTAATGCCCACGGAAGCCAGCCCAGAAAGCGGAAGAGGCCAACACAGCATGCACGCCCTTCGGAAAGAAAGCCTCCGACACAATTGCCTTTGAACCTCTATCGCGAGCAATGGTATAATGCCCTCCCTTCAAGCCATCGCTTGCTACTTCAACCGAAGAAGCCGATGGTCATGTATGCGGCGTGGAGCGACACTGAGGAAATTCAGTAAGCTGGGGGTAATGTAGAATAGCTCTCAATAATCCTACCATGTATGAAGACTTGTGTTGCTGTGGTAAGACACAAATAAATGATCCCGCTAAATAGGAACCTTGAAGATGGCCCATTCCAGTAACGTGCAATCATGTCGCCTGCTTACCTCCAAGTACCACTGCCAGCCTTTGCTCGGCCCAACCGTGACGAGGAGTCGACCCTCAGCTTATCGGATCGTCGCTTTGCCGACATCGGAACGAGTCCTACCCAAACGGTTCGAACCAAGAATGACGACAAGACCTTTTCAATAGAGGCATCCTGTCTGTAATACTTCCGCTGAGCAGAGAAATTGGCGCCGAAACGACAAGGAAAGGGGATGCCAAGTTATCTTGTCGAACTTTTCCGTGCTAAGTTGCCATCAGTAATTTGACAGAACGTTTCTCACGCTGGAACGATCTCACTTCTTTACCTGTTCACTTTACTCTAAGGCCATAGTCTCAATGGGATCAGGGCAAAGGTCACTCAGTATATTAAAATTTTATGTACAGAGTAGAATAGAATACAGATATGTGTAGATATTGGTGTTTGAATGGATCACGAGGGTCTGGTCTGTCCGTGATATGATGACTTTGAGAGTGAGTGATGATGGCGGCCTCAGAGGTAGGTAATTAGTGCGCGGGTCGGATTCATATGATGATGATTCATGTATTTAATGTTGTCCTTTCCGAAAGGAAGCACGAGAACGGTGATAGAGTCCGTAGTTGTATCAGAAAAGGGTGTGCGAGTTCAATCTGTGCGGGCGAAATGGTGGGTGCAAACGGCGAGAAACAGGAAATATTTTCGACCCGAATGAGCGATACAGACAGCTCATATAGATTTATAGTAAATAGAGAGGGGCGGAAGGTCAACTACTGGACTGAGAGGGAGGACTGTATATGCGCACCTTGGCCCGGAGGAATCACCTCACTTATCCCGAAGCCTCCAACCAAATCATATAAATTTAGCACCATTCAAAAGCCTAAAGTCGAAAGATAGCTGTGGCAAAAGTATGAGGAAGCAGGTGCAGTCGTCGAGAATGGACGAATTTTGCAAGTTGGTGGATGCTGGAAGGACGACGAAGAACAGTCTCAGCCGTGTGACAAGTTAGGTGTCACACGCGGCATGCACCACTACCTCTGCACGCATATCCCTCTCCGACTCTGTAGCACTCAATAACCACGGAATGTATGTTTTGAGGGTATATCATCCTCTCTAAGTAGCACATATATAATATGTACTCTTCGGTTTTTCTTAGGTTAACAGCCAACACGAGTTATTTGCCCAAAGTGACCGAGTCAAGTGCGAAGTTAGCTCTGTCAAGTCGACTTCGAGTTAACTGGGCAAAAATAACTTGGGTTAACTTTGCCACTCAAGTTCATCAAACCCAGGCATGATGTCAATTCATAGCCAGTCATAAATTCACGACTCTGAGACCCTTGTCGCCAGTTGGACTGATCTAGGAATTCGTCTTTAGCTACAACACAAAATTGTCGGTGTTTGTCTGACAATGTTACCCGGACTTCAACTTGTTCTTTGCTTTCTTTAGGCTCTCAAACATCACTGAACGATGTAGAGGTCCCGGGGAGGAGCTCTTTCTCAAGTCCTAGATCATAAGTGGCCAAGAAATGACCTCCATTGCACTTTGTATTGGGCAGAGCGAATTTCAACAAAACGGAATATGTTCCGACAAATGAATCAACTGTTCCAAGGCTCCATGCAGTGCAACACCAGTGACTATGCGGCCTGTACTCGCGTCGCGTCCTCAATGAGGCAGCCACCTGATGTGAATGTCTCGCCAAACTGGGGCAAACAGGAGGATACCGAGGATACCGTCAATCCACACCTCCAGTTGAAAAGCGAGTCGGAGGTGCACACTCTGTCGCTGCTGCTGAATTTGCCCTCTCCAATTGCCGCGAAAGTGTAGGGAGGCGCGTTTCGGTGACCATGTCTATCCGCTCCTTGCCCATTTTCCGTAAGAACACTTTCAACGGTTTGTCGCATCCTCCATCCGCCAAGTGCCGCTACTCTCGCCCCATCTCTGCCCCTTGCACGTCTGGGCGAGTCGGAGGTAAGTTGCCTAGACAGTTCGTCGCGCAGTCAAGCCCGGTGTCTCTCCTCTACTCCCCAGTCGGAAATTGTCACTATGGGGACATTTGCTACTAAGCCAACCTGTGCTAGTGCGCGTCATTCACCATGATCTCAAACAGTAACAACAATATCTGTCAGGCTGTCGATCCAGGGCGAAAACCTCTTCTCGACGGATGGTGTAGAGGGGATCCATGACGAAGGAGGCTCGTCAAGCATGTAGACGAACGAACGCGAAGAGACTCGTCTTCGTCCTTTTACTGTATTGCATTGCATTACTCTGTGCTGACCGAATCTTTTGTCCCAAATTCAGATACACTCTACGCCTGTGCTCGCACTGTGTTCCTCGCCTAGAAAAGGGAGCATGATACAGGTACGTTTTCTCTACTTCCTCTCGTCGCGCTTCGGTCCTGTTGGCTTTCCACCTCGACTTGGCACTTTTTACCTTCGAGAATGCGATGTGCTCTACATCTGCCTGCTCGTATCCAATGGATGGTTTGATCATCATCTCGACTTTGCTATGCATCTGTGTCGTGCCTCGAGCGAGTCGGGGTCATTTACACGCACCAAGTCGCCATGCCCCTTGACAGCGTGTATTGATCGTCCAAACACACATCTCCTAACCTACTGTTCCTTTCAAATTTGGGGGTTGCTCACCAGTACTTTTTCAGTGTGCTTAGTTCACGAGTTTACAACTTGCAACTCCATATCAAAGTAAGCAGCCCGTCGGAGGAGGGTATGTCTCCTTGATCACCATCACATGCTGACCGCCGCCGTTTATTCCTCGGCACCGTCATAGTTCTTGCTAGCCATCGCTCATTCGACATCGAGTCTCCACCTCACTGTCATTCTTCCTCTTGAATGGATCCTTGTAGATGGGTTTGCAAGTGTACTCATATCAAAAAGATTGTTCATCAACAGCTTATGTATTTACATCGACCATGTCATCAGTTGCTAATCAGACGCCTTTCGTTTACCTTTCCCTTTGCCTTGAGACTTGATGTCAGTAATGGAAGGTACGCGAAGTATGAGACCATACCGGTTGAAATTTCGGGTTCAGCTGATTGTTCGTTGTCTACCCATGACACTGTTAGCAATCTACTTGGGAGGACGAGGAAAGAATTTACCCTTGTCTTCATCTTCATTGTCAATAGGTTGAGAGTCATGAGCACCAGCAGGGTTTTGGGCTGTCAAGGGAAATGCGTGATATGAAACTGGGTTGTAAAACCATCAACGCACATTGGAAGTGCCTCCACCATGTAGTTGGGTCGCGATCTGGATCATATGAGACTAATAGAGCATCTTTGAGATGTCATTGTACTTCGGCAGATGGATTGTCCAAAATACCTCGGGGCACTATTTGCGATGGCCTGGACGGACCAGGCCTAGGCCGATCGCGATCACTGGCAGCATGAGCACTTCCTGGGAAGGGATTTAGTCAAAGCACAACAAGAGAAGACAGCAACATACCTCGGACACCTGCATGGGATAAGTCTGATGTGCGGGTTTGGACATCGCTTATAAACTCTGCAAGTATCCAAAAGCAGTGCCTCAGGAATGATTCCAAGATATAAAGGAACACTACGCACGTTCTGAAACACCCCTGGGTAGGCCAGTGAAGGTGTATAAATCGGTTGGGTAGCAATGTAAGAGCTGTTCGGTCCGACTGTCCCAACGACGACCCCTTTGGACATTTCAAGATATTAAGATGTGACTGGATCGATAGAGCGAATTAAACTCACAGTAGCCGGTAATACCATGCTTCCCACTCCTGGAGCATCGAAGAAGAAAACCGGAGGTCTCCTTCCTCTCGGAGGAGAGCACGCAGTACCAACGTATAAAATTGCTCAACTTCTGCAATGGAAACTTCTAGCGTCTCCAGATCCCCTGCCTTCCATTCTCTCAAACAGAGCCAGGTCTAGAAAGAGATCAGCATGTCAGTCAGGCCAGAAGTCGGCAAAGACATACCACAGCGATACCTAGCGCATTTAGGTACCGCAAGGTCATCAACGTAAATTTCATATCATAAGGCTCTTCCAGACGCCCTTTGGCGTTACAGAAATAGGCACGAACAATATGCTCCACGCAGAGGAGGAGCCACCGACGAGAATGACCCTTGGCAGAAAGATGAGCATGTTCGAGAAGCTGAAGTCATAGAGACCACCTACAGGGCGTGTGGATGAGGGCAAAGGGGTGAGGAGCCATTGCAACAGCTCGTTGAATTGGACGAACTGCTCAGCATTGTTGTTTACCTCCTCCCAGGTTGCCGGATCGCGACGTAAGCCAAAATCATTTTCGATGACCTCCCTAGCCTTCTTGAAAAAGTTAGTGAAATTGCTTCGCAGGCGCTCGCGTAGCTAAACCAGAAGTGAGTCATATGCAAAGTAGACATGAAAGCAATACTCACTACTTCAGGGCTAGGAGGATTAGCAACTTTGGAAGATTAGTAGTCTCATGCGTAAACTATCAAGAAGTGTACGGCTCACCTATGCTTGTGGGATCCGCCTGAGCGATCGCCATTTTGGCGATGAATTTGTAAGGTTGGGTATGGAGCGTTGACCCCGAGAAATATCCAAGGGCCCATGCTATAGCACGAAAGAAGGTGGAGATATCCTGCTTCACCTTGGTAGTTGTTCTCTCCCCAAGATTGCTGACCTGACTCCAGAGCGTGTTCCGATGGTCATTAGAAGAAGTGAGAGAGGATAACTGCATGGGCAAATTAATTCAGTTTGAAATTGGTAGAAACGACACTCTGCCAGACCTGAGAACCATTCCCCCCGCGGAACTCTGATGCGGGATGCCTAAGCCGATGACGAGGCTGAGTTCCACGTTGATCGATCCTCACAGGACGGTGATACGGGGATGGGCCCTTGAGCAGTTTATTTTGATTAAAGTTATTGAACTAGGGATCTGATTAGACATACTGCGCGGCGATACCTTGGTATCGAAGGCGGAATTGCACCATCGTCTTCGTATGACAAGGTTGACGGGTAGCACTATCAATAATTTGAGTCAGAGGCATGTAAGCTAGAACGGGACCTTACCCCAGTGGAGGATGGAATTCCAGGCAAGGGACGCCACCCTGAGCCTGATGACTGTAGTTGCTGAACTAATCTTTGACCTGGACGCTGATCCTGCAATGGCGGAAGTGAGGGCTATCAGTGAAATCTGTCATATGCGAAAATCTGGGAATGGAGTTCCAACTGACCTCAGCTGTGGAGCGCAGTGTCTGCTCATTGTGTTGGCTGACACTACGGCTGTCGTATTGGGGTTGCTGACGAGTCAGACCGCCGAGGGTTCCCTGCCTTTGGAACGAGGCACTCGCAAAATGACCCAAATGGGAGGGCTGTTGCTGAGGTCAGTGAGATAAAAGAAGACTTGAGCAACAGACCTACCCCGACTCCTGAAGCTGAAGACGCGACAGTTGATCGTGATCCTCGACCTGGTCGACTGCCAATCAAACTTGGCTCGTCAACTTGCAAGGAGGATAGAGTACCCGGTGGACGAGAGGATTGGAAGGGCTGACGACAGGATCATCATGAGACCACAGGTACCTCGAGTTCAACTGAATTATTTACCTGCGAATAGGCTGGCTGGTCTGCGTACGAAGACTGTTGCCAATGTCAGCAATCTAGATGAATGGAGGACACCGAACTTTGAACCTACATCAATTTCCCATTCGGACACTTCGCTAGAAAACTGGTGCCTCGAGCCAGCTGATTGACGACCTTGATGCCCTGGTGAAGCAAAGCTCGGTGCAAGGCGACGGGGAGAGTCGAAGGAGACAGAGGGGTTCAGTATCGGAAATGAGGCAGATTGTGCCCGCTGCGGAGGAGCTTGTCGCATATGGGGGGGGTGAGGAGATGGATCAAAGGGGTGGCCGGAGGTCGGTCTATTAACCATGGACCCTTGAGGAAGAGGTTGTGGTCCTTGAAGACCTCCGACCGAAGGCTGTTGGTGAGGTGAAAGGGCCAACTGTGGGTAAGACTGGAAGCCTTGGCGTGGAGGTGAGCGCTGAGACTGCCTTAATTGGTGCCACTGAATTTCTGGTGGTCCGCGAGATGGAGGCTGAGGGTGTGCAATTGGTCGGTGATATTGTGTAGGTTGTTGTTGGTTGTCCAGTCCGGAAATGTGGGACATTTGGGATGAGCGAGGCTGAGGTAGCAGATCGCCTTGGTCGGCGGGTGGTCCAGCAATGTGTTGACCATAGAAAGGGACGATGTCGGAAAACTGAGAGGCTTCAGACGAGCNGAGCGAGGCTGAGGTAGCAGATCGCCTTGGTCGGCGGGTGGTCCAGCAATGTGTTGACCATAGAAAGGGACGATGTCGGAAAACCGAGAGGCTTCAGACGAGCGAGGCTGAGGTAGCAGATCGCCTTGGTCGGCGGGTGGTCCAGCAATGTGTTGACCATAGAAAGGGACGATGTCGGAAAACTGAGAGGCTTCAGACGAGCGAGGCTGAGGTTGCAGATCGCCTTGGCCGGCAGGTGGTCCAGCGATGTGTTGACCATAGAAAGGGTCGATGTCAGAAGGGTGAGACGCTTGTCCAGCAATGTGTTGGCCATAGTGTGGGTCGACGGGAGAGTGCGTTTGGAGCCCTTCCAACAAAGCCAGTATGTGAGATGGGTCCGACGAGAGATAATCGAATCCGATGAAATCTAAAAATGCTCGCTGCTCGGGGGTCAACCCTTGAGCTGGCAGAGGAGGCTGGAATGGGATTTCCTGGGTCGATGACGAGGCCTGATCAGGCGGTGGAGGTTGGGGAAGTTCATGAATGTTAAACGATGGTTGTTGACGATGACCTCGAGTTGACGAGGGCATTGCCTGCTCTATGCCAGGAGGGGGTTGGGCCTGCTGGGCACCCTCCGACGCATCAAGAGCCTTTGAGAGATAATCAGCACAAGAGTAACCGGATCACACAACGAATGATACTGACCTGCGACGTCCGATGGTATGAGGCTCGACGATTTCCTCGGGCTGCGTTGGGGGCACCGGAACGTCCCCGCGTGCTCTTACGACCACCTGAAAGCAGAGTCGTCAGCTATGGCATAAAATTCGAAGACGTTGCTAACTCACGATTGGGAGGTGGGTCCATGCTGGGAGAAGTGGGGCGGAGAAAGATGGGGCTACAGATGGGGCTACAGATGGGATATTATAGTGGATAC
Organism: Gymnopilus dilepis; assembly: GCA_002938385.1. Taxonomy (NCBI): domain Eukaryota; kingdom Fungi; phylum Basidiomycota; class Agaricomycetes; order Agaricales; family Galerinaceae; genus Gymnopilus; species Gymnopilus dilepis. The sequence continues at coordinate 2,594 of NHYE01001311.1, read as the reverse complement.
AACGTGTTCTAAAGGGCTACAAATGTTTAAGTGGGAAACGGAAGACATAAAGGATGGAATAATAATATCGAAACCAAAAAAAAGGTGTCCAAAAGAGGAGAGTGTGGATCATGAGGGCTAGAAGGGTGTATGAGAACGAGTCGAGATGGTGGTTCAGGTGCAGGAAGGCGATGCCGGAAAAGAAGGAAGTGTTGTTGAATGTATGTGCAGGTCTAGGGGAATTTTTATGCAATGAGTGTCCAAACAGGACAGCAGCGTCCCAAACTGCAGCTTGGCTTCTCGATGCTTCATTTGCGCGATGTCAGCAAGATCCCGTAAGTTTTCTAAAGTCTGGAGGCATTCGTTCACTTTGGCCTTGTACATGAGTAGCTCTGCTTCGGTTGTGTCTTCAACTGCAGATGCAAGCGCGAAAGCGAGAGGCGGCGAGAGGCTTGTCCACGACTGTCCATGTTCGGTAGCACACGCCAGAACTTCAACTTCCTGGGTACGTTTCTCAGTGTAGGCCTGTTCGGCTTGTGAACTCGCGTCAGAGAGAGTCAATAGTGTCGAGCGCCGCTTATGTTGCAGACGCTGGAGAGCAAGTAGTTTCAGGGTCTCCTAATATTATCAATCATGAAAATGGATAAAAGAAGGGCAAAGAGGCGAAGGAGAGACACGTACCTCGCTTTCGCGCCTCACAACAGTCGTCTCTAATATCTCTGTCGGTTTAACCACGAATGAGAGATTGGCACTGCTGCCGCTCAGGGTAGCCTGCGAGACCATCTCGTAAGGTATCGGGCTGTATGGATACCCGTCTTCCACAATGGACGACGCTCTTGTGTCAGGGGAACTCGATTCCGACATTGAGTTAGGGTGACTAGTGCTCGAAGTTCGCCCCTCCACCATATTAATGATCATGTTGTTTACTATTTGGATACGTGGGTCAGAGTAAAACTTCGAGCGCATGTACCAGGCATACATGTAACATAAGTATGCATCGTCGTAGCATCCAAACTCTCAGAGCAACGCTCTTTCAAACTAGCTATAGAGAAAGACGATGCATGCATCAGTGGATGAAAGTGTCCGAGTCGTGCTTCATGTAACGTCCATACCGAGCGACTGGATTTTCAGACGAGTGGGAATTCCCACTCGCCGTTGGTGATCGAAGTTCCGTTTATTATTACATAGGTTAAGGCAGTTATGACAGTTATGACAGTTATGACAATTATGACAGTTATGACAAGGAGAAGGATAGTTAAGGCAGAAGACGTTTAGACCAAAATTCTACAAAATCATTGGTTGCATAATGAGTCAGGTGTCTTTCATGGCCGATTCAGGACCGCAGCTCTCATGAACGACAATTGTTCATGCTGCCTCAAAGTCTAGCTCTCGCCCAGGTGCATCTCGACGGAAGCTTCAATCAGCGGACTTTGAGATAAGATACCAACATCCGACGCTTTCACTTTGATATCAATCAGCCACGCTTTCCGCCAGACATCGCGCCTTCCTTGCCTCCCATCATCACCCCTTCTCTATATCCTCACGCCCCGACTCATCATCCCGAAGTTTTTGTCCCTACACGCATCGGTCGAAAGGCACTGAGACCTGTGGCTGCATCCGGGTTGGTACATGGGCCTCCGTCAGTCGTTTTCTCTTAAATTCCACTAGCTTAGAGGTACGTTTGCTCGCGGTGTTACTCGCTCGTCTCACACACTCTGATGGGCTCGACATTTCTTTAGAAATTCCTTGCAGCCCGATCAGCCTTCGAGGCTCTTTCTCTGCTTGGCCCCGTGCGATGTCTCAATCATATTCAAGGCGGACGAAAAATCATGTCCAATGACATCCAGAAGGCCGACCAGATAGCGTTCCACTTCTATACCAAGCTGTTCTACACCGTCAACCATGCGCGCGCGACGGACGAGGCGGCGTCGACGCGCGTCGATAAATGGGTGCGTCTTTCCTCCTCCAACCGTAGTTCTAGTCCATCCGCGTACTTACCTCACCTTCTCCGTCGCTATACTCTAGTTCAACCTTGAATCCCCCGACTCGGACCTCTTCTCCAAAGACTCCCGCGAGCCCTACAGGAGCATCTCGCTCGCCCCGCCCGGGCCCCCGCCGCTCGAGATCCAGGTCCTCCTCTGCGTCCCCGAGCTGGGGAACAACCAGATGCTCGTGCACACTTCCCCGTCCTCCTTCGAAGGCGGCGGAGGTCAGGGCTCCTCGCGACTGCGCATCGAGCCGACGCCGCGCTATGTGTTGTTGGAGACGTGGACGCTGGAGAAACATGGGATCGTGCTTTTTAGGAGCGTGTTCAGCTTGCTGAGGGTCCTACCCGCGTGGAAGGCGTATAAGAGGCTGAAGAGACGGATTGGGCGGAATGGGCTGGCAATCCGGGTGAGGGTGCGGGGGATTGGGGAGAGTGAGAGTGAGATGGACAGGGATGTGCTTGGCTTTGGTAGGTATCGATATCGCTTTCTTCTCGTGTTCTATGTCCTAGTATCTTCTAATCGTTTCACTAACTTCACTCTACGTTCTCTAGACACACCCCCCTCACCGACCCACCACCCCCTCCCAACCTCCACCCACACCTTCCCCCCGTCGCACACCTCCCCGGC
>NHYE01001310.1:0-31251 GCA_002938385.1 Gymnopilus dilepis | reverse complement strand
TGTAGCCAGACTCGCAATGATCCTGTTCATTCCAGCTATCATCATTTTCAATGAGGTTGCTTCCTTTGTCGGCGTCACTATCCGTAGGTCTTAGTTGCTACCCTTAACTTGGCAATGGATCTCATTTCTCTTGTCAGGCAACATTCCTGTAGGCAAGAGAGGGCAATTCATGACCGCCGTCGGATTTACTAGCAAAGAAGATGCAACACTCTGGACCTTCTTCACGAGCCTAACGCTCGCAGTCTTCACCGTTTATCAGGCGATATTTTTCTTCTTTGCATCCTTCCGCGTCATTCAAGTCCTGCTTCAGCAACGTCATATAGAGAAGGAGGGCTCTGATAAGATGCACTTTGTCAACGGAATGGGGTGGATGGCTGGCGGTGCCAAGCTCGGTGCTGTGGAGATGGTCGTGGGTTTTGTGGGAGGGGGCTTTGGGCTTTCTTTGACACGAAGGGCTATCAGACTGGTCTCCAGAATCTGCTTCATTATTGGTGTTGCCAAAGGGTACGTGCACCGCTTATCTTCTCGTATCCTTCCCTTTATCGACCTGATGTCTGCAGGCCCGACGTCTTGGAGGATTTCCAATTAGTCAGAGGAGAGATCATCAGTGCCACCGCCCGCCGAAAACAATTCCGTCAATCTCGAATACAGCAATTCATCTCCAACCCTCGTTTGAGCACATTTCGACAACTTTCTCCTACTGCAGCTGCCTTTCACGCCACGCCAAAGGCACCAGCGAACGTCTACATCACCGAGAAATATGGCTCGGACTCACTTTTCCTTGCTCGCAAGCCTCGCAGTCGCTCATCGTCACCCATGGTGTTGCAAACAGGTCTTCCGGGCATGGAGCAGTTCGTTGAAGCCAAGGAGAAGGATGCGGAGAAGCGGGTAACAGTGCGGTATAATAACGGCACGCCAAAGTTGCATATGCGTTTCTCCTCGTTCGATCTTCCGGAACCAGAGCTTCCTGCATCGGATACTATGCCAAGGCCGCAAAGCGTGTGGTACGACGACTCTCGGAAGAGTCGATTCACCGTCCAGTCGAGATACTCTCAAGACGACGGGGAGATCAAAGCGGACCTGCAGCCTCCCAGGCCCAAATTTGCACAGGGCCCTCAAGCAGAATCAGAGAGCAGTCGCAACTCCTCTGAGATCTCCCCTTCAATTACAGGATCTTTCAAGATCGTTGTCGGTCGACAACGAAGACTCTCACCAACGGCAGCGCGCATATATCAGACTCCAACGTCTTCCACACACCCTCAGGGTCTTGCCAAGTCCGAGGCTTCTGGACCAAGTCTGTCGCCCGTCCTTGCTCACAATGTTACTCCAGAGACATTGGCCGCCATGGCTTTTCCTGAACCAATTCGGCTCGAAAAAGCCTCGGAATCAGAGGTACCTCCTGTACCAAAAGAGGACGTCTCATCGAGACATAAATCGATGGCAAGCGTCAAAAGCATGCCGGACTCGATACAAGCTGTGCATGACCTTGCTGGTCAATTTCCTGGGCCTCCAGTATCAGCTTTGTATGTTCCCGTCTCAGCCTTCCAACAGGCCATCTCGGAAGAAGGTGTCAGCCCTTCAAGTGTCCTGTATCCTCCAGGCATCATGGCTCCTCAGGTTCTGGGTTCGCCTTCTGAACTTTTATTCAGGGACCGCATTCAGCCTCCCTACGCTGCTCAAGAACGCGATGATAACTCTTCGTCCATCAGCAATAATCTTAGCCACCAATCTTCCCCTCCTCGCGGAGGCAGAGTGCCTGTGACACCCAGCGCAGGGAGATATAGGACATCGGGGATGCCACCTCGAGCCAAACGCCGTGGATCGAGTATCCGAAAGACCATTGATCCTTTCGAGGACGACGGCTCGACTGATCCTATTGGTCAGACACCCCAGCAGGAATCAAGGAAACAGACGCTACCTGACGACGTCACCCCCATTACCGGTATTTCAGATATTCCTCTCTTCCAAACGGTGCCAGACAACACCCCCGGCACCGATCACTTTGTCGATATAGGGATGGCTCTAGACACTGGAAAATCTAGACAATTTATCCCATCGAAAGCACCTCTGTCAGCTCGCACGCCCACGTACAGGGAAGACAAATTCAACAGGATTGCAGAGTGGGTCGATTCAAGTGCTGCTGTGGCCACTCCTCCAATGGAGGCCCTTGTGGAGGAACCGGAACGGAAGAGCTCGTTGCAGAACTTGCGTGACAGTGGCACGGACATTGACATCCCCTGGCTCCAGGTAGACTCTGAGCAAAGGCGTGTGCGCGCCGTGGCAGCTTCTTCAGATGCGAAGAAGCCTACGAGGATCAAGACATTTGGCAGGGCTCCCAACAGGCCGACGCCAGCCCCTGTGCACGTCAGGCACACAAGAGGAAGCTTGCACCTCAGGCCCATCGTCATCCCCCCGCGATCTGCGAATATGACAGAGGCCATTCAGGGTGAGCAGGTCGAGTACAGTGGCAGTCTTGATTCCTCTGCGTCGGAAGTGCGGAAAGGCGTGTTGAGAGATTCGGAAGTGCTTGGAATAGAGGATAACGATGCGCGGATGAAGCAGAAGGGTGTTTATTTCTTCTAAATCTTTGACTTAATGTTCCACATGCCAACTCTTCGTTATCTGTAATTGTAGTGTCTCGGTGGATTTCCCTTCTCATGTTCGGATGTCATTCTTCTGTCATTGTTACCCGAATTTATACCACAACCAGGCTCTTTTCAGCCTAATTCATGAATACACTCATTCAAGTTTGGGGCGAGGTCAGACGTCTGGTAGCAACCATCAGGATCCCAAAATCACTGCTGTTGCACGAGATGAGCTTGACACAAAGAGGCAAGAGTGAAACCTCAGAAAATACAATTAACCATCCGGATGCATAAAGATTAGATATACAATGTACAACGAGCTCATCAGTTCTGTAAGGGAAGGGATGAGTCACTACGTATCAGGAAAACAATTCGCCTTGGACATACCTCAGGTATCCTATAGATTGTGATTTCCTGTATGCATGCATGAGTACAGCATTTCATTCTCCAGTTTGGTATACTCACCTGCTGCTTGAAGTATCGTCTGTTCTCCTCGTCAACTAGAACAAGGTTCAAATAGTAACGTGTCGTAAACTTCTTGTTGACATCTCGGAAAGTTGGCGTCAAGTCAAAGCCTCCAAGAAAAACACGAATGGGTATTGTCTCCCCTGGGTATCAAATTCAATCACGTAGTCTGTACTCGGAAATTTTCAGCTTACCTCTTACTGGGGCACCATCCATGATTTCGAATTTCGTGATGGTCTCACTTTCATTGTATTGATTAGGTGGCGAGCCTGTCGTCTCGCGCCGGATAATGGAGAGTTCCATATGCTTGATCTTTATCCGCACAAGTAGGAAGTAAATCTTGCCAACAATAACATCTTTCAAGTGGTATCTGAGTCATTGTTCAGTATGTCAACCTTGGTATACACGTATACCAAACGCACTTCGACTTGTTATATTCAAACTCGATGTGCAGACAGTCTTCGATACCGACTTCCATCTTGATGGAATTATTGGTGTCAGGCGGCATTCGGAAAGAGTGCACCCAGATATCCTTCTCCTTTACGACGTCCGCCATCCTCCGTGAGATGGTCACTCTCACAAAGTACCTTAATGACGCGAGTGAGGGACCAATCATTCAATGTACCGTCAAGCTTACCGTAATTTGACATTGATACCCTGATAACTCTCGAATTGCTTCTCGACATTCTTGAAGTTGAAGTCAAACGTCTGAGCCTGCCGCATCTCTCCAGGTGCTGCGAGCTCTTGAGATAACGACAGGAATTCATGATGGTGTCCACGATCATAGAAGAGTTCTATGCGCAAGTTGGTGAGCGTCTGGATTTAGTTGGCTTAAAGAGACGTACCAATGCTCCCTACAAACTCTACTTTAATGCCTTCGTGTGTGGTCTTCTTTCCATCGCGCACGCGTATGGTCACCTTGAATAACTGAGTCAATGGTAATTGCGGGACCTCATTGAAATGCCACGGTACCTGACCAGTCACCGAATCACCATCGTAGTACACGGGACAGGAGATGTTCTTGTCCTTCTCTCCCTTGATTTCCACTTGCTTTCTGAGCTCTTCGCCCTCCAGTTTAATGTCGACGTCAATGGGCGACGAGAAGAAGTACGCCATTACGGGGGTCGTTTCAAACCCTCTTCAGGTCGTGACTTGTTAAGGGCCCAGGCTTTGGAGGAAGAATAAATGATATATGTTGCCCGACCGTAAAGATAGAGCAGCCACGGAGAGGTTGTAGAGGAGAGTATGTACGTTGTATTGAAAGCCGAAATTAGCTACAGCCATGGCTCAGGTCATGCAGTCACAAGCGGGTCTACTTGGTCACAGCGGCATCCGCAGCATTGCGTTCCTCTCGAGCCTCATATTTCCTCCAGAGACGATTAAGTTACCTGACATGAACTTCCCGGTATATTATGTAGGCCAAGGCGGTGGGAGCGATGTGCAGTACTAGTATATATCCTCTCTAACATCAAGGTCTAAATTGTCTTGTCACCCAGGCTCTATGCTTTCAACGGTCTACCATGGTGGACAGGATGCTGCGCAAAACATTGGGGATGTCGCCTGTATTTGCGACACGGAAAGCCCGACCTGGGAGACTCTTGGTTATCCTACACAAGGATTGATCATGAGTGAGCAGTTCTAGCACCCAGAAAGCGGACGTGACTCACCAGGTCGCCTCGGCACCCTCCCCAATGCAGATCAATGCAGTGTTGACCTTAGGGTTGTATTTCATCGCTCTGGTCAACTCCTCAGGAGTGATCTGGTATCTACTGAAGTTGGCGTCCTTCAAGAAAGAGTCAGGCAAAGAAGGCGGCTGTAAAGATCCCTGCTTACTGTGATGGCAATCACAAACCAATCGTCTGGATAAGACTGTCATTACTACGGGTTGCCGTACAAAACAGAGTGACCTGCCTGCATCGTACTTCGCGACTTCAGTGACGCCCTTCTGAATAGCCTCAACTGCCAAAATGTTAGATTAGAATGCACTACCCCAGAAGAAGACATACCAGTGTAGTCTCCTGCGAAAGCATACTGAGGAACCATGTGCATCTTCTCAGTAACCTTCCAGCGGTCCTTGAGCTCTTTGGGTGGTTTATCAGCCTCTATCAGCGTGATGTCTGGGCCGTCTCCCGACTAGATGCTGGTTAGGACAGCAAAAGACGCAAAACGAGGTACGAACGTGACCAGACATCTGCAAATCAAGGAATGAGTTTAATTCCTCACAGCAACGCATAATCAGACATACATCCCATACATACTTCTCCTTCCTGGAAAGACGATCGAAGGTCTCCATTAACATAACCGCTGGCAATGTCTGATAAACAGCAGCATATTTTAACATATGCGAGAGTCATGTACCTGTTTCTATGCTTCGCTGCAATCTACCATCGTATTGGAAGCGATACCTGGAAAGGCTTCGTCAGGGGCCTGCGGGGCGAAGACTTCACTAGACATACATGGAGGCACTCAGGTCGAAGACGAATCTAATCCTCTTAGGTCTGAACAAACAGTCATGAACTCGTCGAACGACCGCCCAATAAAGAGCCAGGACGTACTTAATCTGGGGTCGACCAATCTCGGGCTTCTCCATACCGCGCCGTTTGTAGACAGTAGATTCACCCGTCAAGCCCTCTGTCAACCGACTATCGTCTAGTTCCCCATCAATTTGCCGCTTGACCCAAACTCTTTCTTCCTCCTTAGCAGCGAGGTCTGCATACTTGAAATCAGCCTACATGATTGTATTGAAGAGCAGAAGGACTCGCGTTCAAGGAGATCCAACAATGAAGCCATATGTGCCTGTGTGGCGTTCAACAGCTGAGCATAGCCCCTGGCCTCTGAAGCGGACATGTCTAGTTCTTCTAATCGTCGCTTCAACTCCTGACGTGCCATTTCTCTCGCCTTTTCCTTGATATGATCAGGGACGTTCTGCTTCAAGGCGTCGGAAACCTAGATAATCCTGGCATCAGTTGAGCAACATGAAGCAAGATATTATCTCATCACCTGTTTAATATCGCCTCCCTTGTAGAAACGTTTGTAGCCCCCACGGCCACCCATGCCTGCTGTGTCTCTTCCGCCAGTCTAGGGTGCAATGAGAATAGATGGGATATCGGCTGGAAGAAACGTACACCGCCCGCCCAGCGATTACCACCAGAATGTTCTTCATCGTCATGCTCGCCTTCTTTGGGCTGATCCAGGTCCGTGTTCTTGGGCTCAAAGTGGACATCTTGGACTTTCTTCTTTGCAGACTCCCGAGCCGCATCTAGGCCCAAATGAGGAACCTGCAAACTATGCCAAGTCATCATCAGATATTGCTAGGAGATAAAAGGGAGTTGAACTACTACAAACCCGTGATGAATGAGGATTTCCGATAGCTTATCGATGGTCTCCGGCTTGTACACGTCGAAGTCGAAGATGTTGCGCAAAGCATCACCCAAAGAGTCTGATGGGTAGGCTTTCATGTGTCGAACAAGGTTGATCAACTCTGCAAGTGCTGTGAACACCAAGAGCGTAAAGCTACAGCAAAGAAACGCACCTCGCAAAGAATAAGGGTACGTAAGGGTACCATTTTCATACCCCTTTCGCAAATCGTGGAATGCCCCCACGAGCCTGAGCACCAAATCCTTGTCTAACTCAGGCGCAAGCTGCGAGATGAGATTTCGTTCGGACTCTTGATCTGGATTCGTCACGGAATGGGCACTAAAGTTCTCTCCGAGGACTTGGAGGAAATGGTTGCCTAAGAAAGCTGAGCAATACAGGGTAAGTAACACCCAAAAAAAAACACGGAGAGAAAGACGCGTACGATATCCTGGCCGATTCGCCAATAAGATCAGCCTGAAATTTGGATGCACTGCAATATCGCCCTCCTTTTCAGAAGACGGCCGCACCCTCCTGCCATCAGAAAGTGTCATCTCTCCCTGTCCGGCAAGACTGCGGAAAATAGCAACAACATGTTCAGGTGCCTTGTCAGCCTCGTCAATGATGATAACACGTCCAAAATTGATGGCCCGTAGAAGTGGAGAATCTGTATAGTTGATGACACCACCCTGAAGGGAGGTTGTAAACATGAGCTGATTGACAGTAGTGTCGCGATGTAGTTGAATGTATTCCCGTGGTCGGCCTATGAGCTGTCATCGACAATGAGACTTCTAGGGAGTATATACTGCTGGATATTTCTACCTGACACAGTCTGGATACCACCAATGTTCAGCAAACAAATCAGTAGATCATGATAGTTGTGACTCACCTATCAATTATCTTGTTCTTCCCAACACCCTAGAGCGAATGAAAGTCTCAGTGAAAGGCATGGCAGAATCAATAAAACCTGACGTACTTGATTTCCAAGTAACACAATATGTTGTCCTAGGATCTCCAAGTCTGTTGCAATATCTCGCATGAGGCCAGTTTGTAGACTATTGTCGTAGAAATGATCCATGTGAGGTACGTGAGAGGCGAAGCCCTCTGGATCTTGGGAAGCGTCGAAAAGTGGAATAGATACAGGTAATGTATCGCCTCCAGTGCTATTTGATGATGGGAAGACAAGACTTTTGTCCTGAATAATCGGGCTCGGGTTGAACTAAATAAAAGAGAATCAGACTGCCGGGTGGCCAGACAAGAAAAAGAAAAGCGTACAGGAGGCGTCGCCTTGAAGATGTTTGCATCCTCCAACAAGGTGTTCAAATTCATCTTTTCAGTGGCTGGTAGGAACTCGGCCAGTAAAGCACGTTGAATAAGTGCGTGGAGATCTGTATTCCGAGGGTAAATGGCCAGACGGCGAGCAATTCTCACCAGCGTGCGCGTCCCTAGCTTCCTATTCTTAAGCACGTTATCGGCAGTCATGCTAGCCCTGTATTTTCCAGCGAACATTAATAAAGTGTCAACATGTTCCTGTGGGCAGCCAGTAGCGAGAAGTATCGATGCTTCTTCCTTTTCGTCCATGGGCTGGCTCGGGACTGAGAAGAACATATTGGCATGCTCGTCTGATAGCCAATCCTTCAAGAGAAGCGATTTGGATGCCGTGCTGATGATGCGGAAGGAGGGGTGAACAACTGATAATTCGCCGGACCTGATCTGAGAGACAGTCTGAGTATCATCCTAGGCCGTCTTGAAGAACAAATACCTCATCAGATGATGCACTCCCTACCACGCGCTTGCCCTCCCAGAGTTCGATTTCTCGGTCTTGAATGAGGCGAGACATAGAACCAGCGGTAGATCCGACGACATCGAGCCCAGATAGATGAAGCAGTTGTCCAGCCCAAGCGCCTTCAATTAATGCGCTGAAAAGCGTCCCATGTCAAGGAAGTAGGACTCGAAAGACGGCAAAACGTACCTGGGCTCCCATGTAGTTGCTCCTCCATTTTCAATCTTGCGCCTCATCACAAGCTCTCTGCCACCCAATTCCTTGTACATATGTATGACGTCCATGTTATACCCAAGCACCTGTCCAAAGACTTTCACAAGCGTTGTTGTGGACGATGAAGCAGTGGATGGCAATGCTGGAGGAATCAAAGAGATGTCCCAGCCCAAAGCATGTGCTTGCAAAAAACATGTCAATAAGCCCATGAAACGCGTCGTGGGTTTGAACTCCTGCTTGTCAGGGAATGGGAAGGGTCGCATTTGTTTGGGACCTGCTGGCACTGTCAAAACCACAGGTTGGAGCCCTGGAGGTGAACTGAACGTAAGTTGCGCTTCGGCTTCATTCAGTCTGACGATATTAGCGATGTGGTAACCGAAAAGTCCAATTTGCTCGTTGAGGGAAGACATGGAAGGGCTCCCAAGTTCTCCCAGCCCGCTTTCTTCACATTGCCGACTTAAGATGGCCCAAGCTTGGAACGGTGCGTGGATTAAGGCAGGATGGATGGTCAAAAACAGGCGAGCAAGCTGTGCCGGTGACAGCTTCTCAGGGGGAGGAAATTTCTCGACGAGGCTCTGCAGCTTTGCTAAGGCTGTCTGCGGGAAAGGCGGCAAGGAGGTTTTGGAAATCACTTCGAGCGCACCTCGAGATTCGCTCGCAAATTGGGTGGATAGAATCAAATCCCTAAGATTGTTGAAGAGAAGCATAGATTGCTGAGGACTGCGGGTGAGAGAAAGCATCGACCCAACAGGGTCAATAAATCGGGCTTGGAAGCGACTTCGAAACGGTGGGTCAAGAGGATATCCCGGGTAGGGTGGCACCGGCGCCGCTATGGCCAAGACCCGAAAATTCTTGTGCGCTGGAATGAAGACTTTGCCAGGCTCGATATTGGAGGCTTCCAGCTGAGCATAACGGTGGGGGTGTATGATATGGCTACCGTCGTCTAGATTCATTTCTCTGTTCTCCAGAAGATTATTCAAGACCTAAAAGTTATTGAGTATATATTCCCCTTGCGGAAAAAAAACGACCTACAGGCATGATACCTCGTTCAGCTTTTTCTATTCCCTCTAATATGAGTATGCGCCCATGCTTGACTGCGCTGACCGCCGGACTGTCTACATAAACCAAATTTCCGCCTTTCCTAATTTCCCGTCCCTGAATTCGAATGGACGCCCTTCAATTAGAAAAAGTTATCTCAATGGACTGGCGATATTCACCTGCTTCAGCTCGGTCTCTCCGACATCTCTATGCAAAGCGATGTACTCATACTCGGAGTTGATCAGGCTAGAAAGTAGAGATAAGCATTCCAAGGAACTGAGAACCAAGGAGTCTTTACCTTGCAAAAGTTAGAGCCAGTCTCCTGGCATACGGACCCGGCTGCGACACAAGGAACACGTCTTGTCCGAGAAGATATTTCTGCAAGATGAAATGAAGATTGTTCAAGTTCAGGGGGTCATTGATATCCAGCAAATGGGCCGTCCGTGCCAATCGAGATGGCGTCAATGAGGCAGGAACTTCATAGGTAATGTCTCCCAACTTCAAGGTGCCGACGGGTTCAGGGGCCACCTTTAGCTCGTTCAAGAGCAAGTTCAATCGCCGCTGTGGCGCCATAAGGTGACGAAGGACTGGCCGCTCGAAGGAAAGACGCTTCCCAGGCCCTCGGAAAGCGTTTCTAAGTCTCAGAGCACAGGTAATGGTGACTTTAGGTGATAGCAAGTGTTAATGGCACGCATTTTCCGGAGTAGGGGACCTCGGCAATGTCACGGTAAGCTTACCGGTAGTAGCGGAAATCTTGGTGGAGGTACATATCACGTTCTGGGATCTGAAATTCGTGTGTAGTGGCTACTACACATCGCTGAGGCTGGTACTCTTCCGTCGAACGCAAGAGATTACTCTGGAGACTCAGAGACTGTCGTTTGCGCCTGGTGCAACCAACGCGATCTGACGGAGTTTGCCGATGTTTGGTTCGGCCTGCAAACTGCAAGCGAGACGAGCATGATTTGACGTCTCGTCCTGCCAACAACCTCTAGCTTGCTTCTATGGTTGACTTGTCATTTAATCCTCAACTCGAAATATAACCTCGATCTGGATTACAAACTTGCAGGGCCCGCCTCGCCACTCTGACTTCATGTGGTCGACAAGCGCTGCAATTCTTCATCCACATTGCCAAAAAGAAGCATGCGAACGAGCCATTCGCTGCCAGTGCCTCAAATAGCTCAGCGCTCTATAATACTTTCCATCTGAGAAGACGCAGGCCAGAGAGAGACAATAAACCACAGAATCCTGGGCCTTTGAGCAGAGATGGGAAACAACTTCACAACGCTTATGATGATCAATGGCCCAAACACAATTATCTGCAGCCTCAATTGTACGTGACATTTTTACAGAACGACATCGTTCAGGGACTTAACAATTCCGAAACAGGAGATATCTAAAGCCGTGACTGGCATACTAAAGGGCACTGTTAAACTGCTTTACTGGCCAACTACAAACCATCGCCTTCAGCATCAAGTTGCGCGAGTCGCCTTTTCTTCAAATCTACCCCTTTTCAGTAGCTTCGCAATTGCACTGCAATGTCTGCAGCACAATCCCTCCCGCTCGAGATCATATCCGCAATTCTATCGCTTCTCCCTACTCGTTCCCTCGATGCTTATCGAACCAAGGACGACTTCTTAGCGCTTCTCAACGCCTCCCATGTTTGCCGACAGTGGTACATTGCAAGCCTTCAATTCAGCTACCCATGGGCGGCGCAGGTCGTACTCCCGGATGTCTTGCCGCAACAAGCATGCGAGGCCATCTTACTACGTGCCGGGCAACTTCCCTTGTCTATCTCATGTTCAAGCTTGCGTCGAGAAGCGCGGTTTCAAACGCCGGCTTGGCGCTTCGTTCTTGAAGATCTCAGGAGGGTAAAGGACATACGGATTTTCTTCGATGCACAAGATCAAGATGAGGTATTGCCTTTCAGGCAATTGCTGACGAAGGCGGCTCCTCATCTCCAGTTGTGCCAACTCGAGTCGCGATGGTGTGAAAACGCGGAGTATCAAGGGAAAATGCTTCGCCTTTTCAGTGGCTACGCTCCTGCTCTGAAGTGCCTTTCACTCCATACATCCCTTTTGCCTCCCAGAGTCGACTTCTCGACTCTGTCTTTGACTCATTTATATCTACACATGGGGTGCAGGGAAGCCGACTTCACACCCACATTCGCGGAGTGGTTGGATGTTTTAAGAAGTCAGCCCGCGCTGGCGGTTCTTAACCTCACGGCCTTTCGCTACAAAGGCATTGCAGACACCGTTGTTCGAGACGTTTCATTTCCAGAACTGCGGTCTCTCCTTCTGGCTGGAGAATACCAAGTCTGCGGAAACCTCTTCCAAGCATTAGCAATTCCCGGTGCCACGTGTGACGTCCAGTTCGATGTACACCGCACACTTGATCATTTCTCCAATGGTATGGAGCAAGGCATTGGCCAATTTCTTGCTGATCTGGACAGACATAACGGTGATTCAAGTAGATTCTGGTGGTCCCTTGCCTGTGGTGCGCAGGGTGGGTTGTTTCGTCTTCAACTTTGCCAATCCCGCTCTACAGTTGAATGTTGTTGTCTATCATCCACTGGTCGTCGGTGTGAGGTCCATCGGGAAGGGCCAGACCCAAATGTCAAGCTGCTAATTCACCTTGCAAACAATAGGGAAGAACCGCTTGTCAATACACTGAAGGTCTTGCTGAAGACTTTCTCTAATTCGCCACTCAGAAAGCGTAGGGCAACCTTTGATCTACTTCCAGATCCGACAACGGATCCAGACTTGCTTGAGGAAATCAAGCATAATTTGATAACATTCAAGGACATCAGCTATAGAGTGAATCAGATCACAAGTGAAGCATTCGAAGACCGTCTCGACATAATTGACCCTGGATGCGACCTGTGCGATAGGCTCTAAAGCGTTGATTGCTGGACAAATCACATCAGGTTGGCATACTATACATAATACCTTGCCTTTATCAAAATCTGGGTACAATTTTATACCTAACTTACACTCCGTCAATGTACTATGTAGATGGGTTGAATATCTGAATACCGAGTAGGGGTATCTCATGCCCTGGCCATTCTGAACCGTGCCGTCATCATGATGATCCTTCACGCAGCACGTCCAAATTTGAACGATGCAATTGCCATGTTTGCTGACATTTGTTCCCACCTGCAAGGTCCGCATCTGGATTCTGACGCGCGCTTGGCGTCTTTCACTTGCTATCCTCTGCGATGAGCGGCTTGAGTGCCTTTCTGCTCTTGTTCGATCCCTTCCAGACCTTGTCCGCCAAGTATCTCTAGCTTGCCATTCTCGTCGACTTGTCAACACAGATCGGCAATTGGCCAATCCCCAGGTTCACATCGGCAGCGTTAGGCCCGCCTGGCTTCTCTGACCAGGCTCCATGTGGTCGACAAGGGTGAACAATCTCGCCAACGCTACATTTCTTCATCCCTATACTGCGAAGATTCCCTTATGAGTCCACACGCGACCCCAATCACCGCCAAGTTCCTCTTACTATATTCATCTACAAGAAGACGCAGACCGAGGGGGATAAACAACAGACTGCATAATCAGGTTGGGCCTTGCGAGTAGAATGTCTAGGCAACACCCTCACGACGCTTATAACAATCAACTGCTCAATGGCTCAAACACAATACCTCCCGACCATTATTGGACGCGACATTTTTTCAGAACGACATCATCGTTCATGGGCTACACAATTCCGAAATAGGTACTCTACGCATCAATGCACCCTTGCGCAGACACTGGATAATTTGGCCCATCGAAGCACTATTGTCTCCAGCGTCGGATTTCCCGAGACGTCTTATAACCAAACCCACAACTATTCAGTAGCTTCGCAATCGCCTTGCAATGTCCGCAGCACAATCCCTCCCACTGGAGATCATATCCAAGATCCTCTCGCTTCTCCCTGATCGTTTCAACAAGAACAAGGACGATTTTGTGGCGCTCCTCAATGCCTCCCATGTCTGTCGGCAGTGGTACATCGCAAGCCTCAGTTTCAGCTACCCATGGGCGGCGCAAGCCGTACTTCCGGATGTCATGTCTCAACAAGCATGCGAGACGACCATCCTACGAGCCGGGAACCTTCCCGTGTCTGTGGAATCTTCCCCAACTAATCAGGACTCCCAACGGGAAGCGCGATTCCAAAAGCCGGCTTGGCGTCTGGTCCTTGAAAATCTCGGGAAGGTAAAGGAGATGTGTATTGACTTTGAGGCAGATGATCAAGACGAGGTAACGCCTCTTAGGCAGTTGTTGACAAAGGCTGCTCCTCTTCTTCAAAGGTGTCAACTCAACGCTTTTTGGTGCGAGAAGTCCCAGTACCAAAGGGAGAAGCTTCGAGTCTTCGACGGAGATGCCCCCGCTTTGAAGTGCCTATCTCTTCATGCATGCCTGCTGCCTCGTGAGATCGACATTTCGGCCTTCTCCCTGAATCATTTGTATCTGGACATGAGCTGCGATGAATTGGAGTTCATCCCCACATTCACGGAGTGGCTAGATCTTTTGGGAAGCCAATCATTGGAAGTCCTTACCATCTGGGGATTTCGCTACAGAGGCCATGCAAGCACCACCCCTCAGGTTATCTCATTCCCCCGCCTAGTGACCCTTTTCTTGAACGGAGACACCATACAATGTGGAGATCTCTTCCGAGCGCTGGCCATTCCCCCGGGCATATGCAATGTTCAAATCCAAACACGGGGTGCCGTTAGCTCTCTGCCTAAAGGTATGGAGCGGGGCATCAGCCAATACCTCGCCGATTTAGACCGACATATTGGCCAGTCAAGTAGCTTCTGGTGGTCCCTTTTCAGCGGGACACAAGGCCAGTCGTTCCGTCTGCTTCTTCGCCAATGTGGTCATGATGAAGAATGTTCTTGTTTCTCATCCGATACGTGTCGGCCCTGTCGGGTGCATTTGCCCAGGCCAAGACCAAACTCAAGGATGTTAATCAATCTTGACAATCATCCTGAAGATCCACTCGTCAACTTGCTCAGTTCTTGCCTGAATTCGCCGCTCTTGAAGCGCAGAACACATTTTACTCTGGCCACGGACTCGACAACTGATCCAAAAGTGTTCAATGAAATCAAGCACTTTCTTTCAGCGTTAAAGGACACGACATATAATGACTATGTGATTGCAGATGAAATTGTCGAAGACTGTCTTGAGGTCTTGCTACCTGGATGTGACCTGTGCTGCATAAGGGTCTCCGAGTGCTAAAGGTTGAGCATTGCAATTGGCAAGGTGGTATTGAATACTGACAACAATATATTTAATCAGATTTATACCCAACTTGCACCAAATTCACTTACGTTGAATTTTATCCCCTTCTTGGATTTCTTCTGTCGACAGCTACTCATGAGGCGCTGTGAGCCACTCCCTCAGACTTGTGGCGAGTGTTTTCATCTTATTTTGAATTAGCATGATATTTTCAGCAGACGGCCAGTTGACTTCTAATGATGGGCAATTGGCCGCGCTGCATCCAGAGAAAATACCACATCCGTCCAGCCAACTTCTCCCTGGACTTTGCACCTTCAGGATTAGACTTGGGCAAGTCTGGGGCGGGATTGAACACGGCTCACGTTGCTAGGCACGCGTAGGAACGATTTTAATTGTTCCGCGACAACTATATTTGTCCCTCAATTTTTCTTTGTTGTGGACCTTTGTCCAGCAAGAATTGAGACGCCCTGGCTCAATGTCCGTATATTACGCTTACAATAGACAATGCGCCGTCTTACTATCTCTTTTGGAAGAGTGGGATAGTGGACAGTATAAAACCAAGCGCCTCTCTCAAGCCCCGGTCAGAAACCATTGGTCTTCATTTAGGCTAGTTATCACCAACTACTCGCCAGTCAGTGTCTTCGACTGGGCCGCTTGGCGCGACTATCCCATTCTTCAATTTCCCCCTCTCCCGTCATGCCCCACCTTCGTCAGATATTGCGACCTCAAATCAACGGGAGACTCGTCCCGCCAGAGATCTTGGAGACCATCTTCCAGATGCTTCTTGAAAGGCAGTGCCTTTATGTCGACCGTTGGCCGAGGGAGGAAGAAACCATGGGTGTCGTTACTGCCTCTCATGTTTGCAAATTTTGGCGTCAAGTGGCCCTCAACTCTCCACGTCTATGGGCCCGATGTATATTTCCAGACTTTCAGAATGTGGTCGTCATTGAAACATTTGTCAAAAGAGCACGATCCGTCCCTCTTGTAGTCGAGTCCGACTGCCGCTCCAACACCTTCTTATCTCGTTCTCCATCTCGCTTTCATGCACCTTGCTGGCTCAAGGTGATGAATGCCTTAAGAAGGATAGAACGGCTTTCCATCACCTTCGACTTGGCGTGCGATGATATCCGACCTCTTCAAAACTTCGTTTTGAAAGCTGCGCCCCTTCTACATTCCTGTCAAATTTCCAGCTCGACCTTTTCGTCGTCTATCAGTCCGGCTCAGTATCGCAATGGGCTAGCTGAAGGAAGTTCTATGTTCGATGGAAACGCGAAATTGCTTCGATGCCTGCGGCTTGATACCTCACTCTTGGCTCCAAAAGCCTGTTTCTCTGGACTAATTCTCACTCATCTTGAGCTGGATATGGACAGAGTCTCCTCGTTTCATCCTGGCCTTTGTTACTGGCTTGACCTTCTGCAAGGGCAGGCCTTGCTGGAAATTCTCAAGCTGAAAGGATTCGGCCTCGAATACGGCAAGGAGTCATCTTCGGTCGACTGTAGAGATGTATCTTTGCCTCGTCTAAGGTACTTCAATCTCGAGGGAGAGCAAAGTGATTGCGGGGAATTGTTCCGAGCCCTCACTTTGCCTTCGAAATGCTACACATTTCTCGAAATATGTGAAGATGAGACACGCGACTCCTCAGAAATGGACAGAGTACAGGATGGCTTGCGCAAGCTTCTCGAGCACTGGGACGAAATAAATGGACCATCTCAGACTTACCAGTGGTCAATTTGGACTGACTATGATGTTTTGCGCTTTCAAGTGGTTGCCTCAGGGCTTTCGGAAGGCGATGAAAACAAAGGAGTGTTCACACTTCATTGGCGCCACTGCATCCTACCAGCTTACCCCTTTGTGCTTTTGTTGGAGACACTGGGCAGCAGTGTTTTGGTCAAGCGTCAAGCGATCATTCGTTTGGCGCACGATATGGAGTATAAACAACGGACGGTGGCCAGTTTATTCCGCTTCTTTCAAGTGTTTGGCCCGAGTACTACTGAACTTGTCCTCTCTGGATACCAAGTGAAGCGACTAATATGGGACTTACTAGAGTACCCAGTCACCTCCAGTCTTGACGGAGAGGAATACGAAGAGTCCACAATGCTGCTCCCTAATCTCAAATCTGTTGCTCTCGTCCAGTCCTTCGCGCCGATTTCTCCAGAGTGGGACAATTTTTATCCCTTTGCCCACTACATCATGCGGCGCGCTGAGCGAAACTATCGTGTCCCTGTGGTCAGAGTTGAATGCCCATATCCAGACTTGGTCCAGCCCATTGCCACTTACTTTAAGCTTTCTAATTTCACAGATAGTCTGATGCTGTGTAGAGGACCATCGCGATTTAGCGAGGTCTCTGCGCATGCTTGTCCTCGCTGCCATGACCTTTTCTGACTAGAAGCTTGTTGGCACTAGGCTTCATGTAACTCGTATTCCTCTATCCATACCCTACGACTGCGTCCGCCAACATCACGTTTGCCTGAATATCCCTCGCCTACTCCATTTTAATTTAGTTAAGCATTTCTTCCTCAATGCATACTAGTACTCGACGCTCGTATTATATGTACCCTGGCAGTATCTGTCATGTAATATCTGGAGACTCTTATTGACTTTTCAATCATGGTGGTTCAGGGGACTTGAACAAATTTCCAGAGAAAGCTCGCACATCATGATGGACCTACAAGATGGAGAATAAGTGTATTCCGTTTGCCAAAGCGTGTAGACAGGTACTCGTACAAGGACAATTGGTTGCGCGTAATGTCGCACAAAAAACTTTAAGAAAGAATATTGATTATGGGTAATCAAACCCAATATATCAACGAACAACTAACTTACGATAACTTTACACCATGAACCAAAAATTAAGATCTTAGATAACGAATGCAGGCGGAGGACTGACGCAAGGGTACCGACGATGAGATAGAGCAGCAGCAGGAGCAGCAAAGCGTCATGAAGTGGACTTGGAATGCAAGCATGTTATGTACATAGGATAGACTTCCGAATATCAACGTGAAAACATTTCTTCTTCAGAAATTCTCTGCAAAGGTTATCAGCACTTGTATGACTGAACGAAGATCAAACATGCTTACCCTTTCCGAAGAAGAATCTCGTTCCCTTTGGCTCGGAATATTTATTGCACATTTGATGCAGCGACCTAGAAAGAGCGGGGGGACCACAGAAGAACTTGAAGGAAAGATTGGCATATGAAGAGAAGAAAGACCTCAAGTGAGCACTCACCACTCCGACGTCAGTCTCCGGGTGCTTCTCAGCGATTGAAGGGAAGATACGATCCCAGTTAGGCCTGCCGTAGTGAGTCGGGGCACGCAGAGCGGTGATGGCATCTTTCTCGGCACCAACATCTTGAACCTACGATGACAAGAAAGACATCGAGTCAGTCAAGCGAAACTCGAAAGATCGTGACAACATACAATGATATTGTTCATCTCGTCCTCCTTGATCTTAGCAGTCAGGTAGATGTTGATCTCAATCCTGCCTTGAGTATCCTGCTCCTCGATGGCAGCGAGCAGCGAGTGGAACCATTCGGCGGTGCCGTAGTCACGGATGACCCATGTGAAGTAAACCTTCGACAACCTGGTAGGCTTGGAGTTGTTCAGGTTGTTCATGCGGTACCAAATCGACTTCAAAATCCTATTTTAGCAAGGTCGGGTCAAAATAGATCAGTGAGCTATTTTTATCCCGGAGTAGCAGTTGGATACGTACGAAGCGAAGGGGGTAACACCGATACCAGCACCGACGAGCAGTACAGTCTCGTATTTGAGGAAGTCTTCGGATGCACTGCCAAAAGGACCGTCGACCATGACACGCGGTAAGGTACGCAGCAGTGGGTTGGGGTTGGCCTTGGTGTTAACGACCTTACCGCCAGCTGGAGCATCACCTTTGTCCCCTTTGCCACTCTTGTCGCCTTTCTGAGGGAAGTCGCAGCCAAGCGCCTTGGCGAGGGCTGTAGTAAAGTCGCCGACGACGCGGACGTGGACAGAGATATAGTCTTCCTCAGGGGCACTGAGACAAACTTCGATAAACAATAAAGACAATGAAGAGCCAAGCATGGGACGAACCTGGTCAAAGTGAAAGGGTGCCACTGGAAGTAAGAGATTTCTGGGCAAGACAAGAAGATATATTGACCAGCACGGGTGGTAGTCTTTTCCTTCTTGATTTGGATCTCCATGACGTTTGAAGGGTGTTGAATGACCTTGTGGATGTATGTTACGTGACGAGAACGGATTTCGCGCAAGATACGCTCGAAGATCCATATAACACCGCCGACGAGCCAATAGCGCTAGACAACGGTCAGACGATCCACCAATTCACAAAAGTGACAAACCATACCCAAAAGACACCGATGGTGTTATATGAGCAGTATGGCGGGCGGTCGGGTTTAATCATACAGAACATGCCGTGCAATTGCCAGTTGATGAAGAAGACGATAAACAGGTGGTGCGAGTACCAGAAGCGCTCGAAGTGCGCCCTACGCTGCTTCTCTCGTGCGAAATAAACCATGATACCGAGGGCTGCTGTCATGATCCAACCTGTGACGCCAGGGCCAGTAACAAAGTTGGCACCGAGGAAAGCAAGGAACCGCTTTCCAGGGCTAGGCCCAGCGAGCAAGGACAGTTTGTAGAAGTTGACCATGTGGGCGACAATGTGCACGACAGTCCCAATGACCATGGACCAAGCCGTTGCCTTGTGGAGGGTCAAATTCTTGTCAAAGGGGATGATATCGTTCAGGGGTGTCCGACGCAGAAGAGAGACGAAGTTGCGGCAAACAGGGAGAAGAATGAAAATGACATCGACATGGAGAACAAGAGCGGCAGTCCTGGCGATAGCTGGTAGGATCAGAAGTCATGAGAAGTTTTCCTGGTGTGCAAAGAAGAACAAGACGCACCGAAAGTGATACCAAAATTGCCTCTGGCAGTAACAAAGCTGTCCCTGGTCTGGTAGTGCACGAAACCAAAAGCAGTGACTACCAAGTGCAGGAAGATCCATGTGCCGAAAAACAGTTGCCTCCCTCCCTCATTGATCATCCAAACGTTGAACTTGTAGCCGAGGCTCTTCTCCTTGTTAGGGTCTGGAACATAAGTGTTCGTCCTCTGGAGACCCTGTAGCCTCCTCCTCTCCGTCTTGTTGCGCTGCAGAGTCGTTGACGTGAGTGCCTTGCCTGACAAGTCAGGGTGGTTTTCGATTGCGGCGTTGGGGGCCCTGCCGTCCGAAAAGTCGAGTCCTGATGAGCGTCTAGACATGGTGTTCTAACAAGATCTATACGGCCCGCGTTTTGGTAAAAGGAATGTGTAAAGTACCGGCCAGCTGGTAGTTGAAGAAGAAAAGAAAGAAGGGCGGGGTAAGGTGGTGGTAGGAGGGAGTGTTATTATTTCGCTATGACTGGTCACTGACTGATCGGTCACGATTTGGGCGTTACCATAGCACTGGGTCCTCTTATTTTTGCTTTTTCACTTCCTTCCCTCTTACTCACGATCCATCGGTCTCACAACGCTTTGTCGGTCTAGACTCTCATATAACTACCACAATCACTTTGCTTTTTTCAACCAAAAGGTTGAATTCTCCCTGAACTTCTACCATATATTTCACTTCCAGTGACAACGCCATGTCTATTTCAGACCCAGAGTACCACGCCAGCCGGATGTTCGTAGATGGTGGCCGCAAAAGAGTGTGGCATTGCCGCCATCGTCAAGCATCATAAACTGATGGAGATGTCATGCTACAGGGTGTCCTTCAACACTCAGATATCACAGCCGTACAACTTCTGATGTCCTGATAGGAATTAAATGGATCGCGGCCCCCTTCGATGCGTTCTCGCATGGCCCTGCGCAGTCTACTCGCCGCTCTAGGCCTCCGTTAGCGAACTTACTTTGATAAGTAATATCAAACAGGTATCCTTACGGCTTTTGCTGGAGACGGCGGTCGTAATATGCTGGTCCAGCGAGGCTTCCTCATGCCAGGTCTCATAGGAGCTTCCGAGCATTGCATACTGCGGCTCATAGCCCAGGTCAAGTATGCCTACAGAATTATTCGCTCCCTCTCCTCCAGCAACCTGCATCAAACGGCAAGCCATCTCGATCACTTCGTCATTGACGGCTTAATGAGGAGTCGCTATCCTGCTCTCCTCTGATACTTGCTCACATTGGCACCAAAAATAAACAGGTGTCTTAATGCCGTTAATAGGGCCACCTCCGTATAGCGCTGCGCCGATTTACATGGTGAGGGTATGACGAGTCCACCCTTGTCAGGTCTTCGTTTTGATTCCATCGCTGGCAGACACCCGGAGCTGTTCCAACTCAAACAATATGGTTATCTTGATTGAGAACCTGAGGACGTTTTGAGACTTCTGGCACAATGCAGTGTATTTCCTTCTGACCCGGATTTTATCGACAGTCAGACCGTACATAACATGATGGCAGCAAGGGTCGCATCAAAGGCCACCCCTTTCTACATATTTTCTACCCTTCGATGCCTTTGAGGCGCATGCAGACGGTACCATTGCGACGGTATCAAGCAACTCTCGACCGCTCCTTTGCGTAACCTCTCGTTACCTCTGGATCTCTTCCGTACCTTAATCTTTATAGCAGATTCTCAAAGCGGTCGCTTGTCAGATTTGCCTATTTGTCTTTACCATGATCTCACACCTGAAGCCATGTTTCTTTCAACGACAATGAGAACCAGATGCCGATGGGTTCTCACCCCGATACTTCAAAGACTTGCATTGTCTTGGCACCAACCAGGGACGTCCAATTTGCCACACAAGGATAAACATCTGACCCCAGACCTTTTTCATTTCCTGCTGCCCAAAGAGCTCTGGGGACTGGTCAATGCCAGTTGCTCCATGATACTTACGCTGGTTGACGCAGTGACTGGTGACCCATTTAAGTCAGCGATGCTCATTCAAATTTTCCCAGCGAGTGCCTGTAATATTGTCTCAAGTTTAACCCAATTGTACTTTTACAAAATGTGAGTCTTAATCCATTTTCAGGGCGTAGCGGTTGCTCCTGTGTATGCGTGAATAGTCTCGTCAGCACAACCTGACGGGGTGTTGTAGTCGTATGGGCCAAGGTTGACGAAGAGCAGCTTGTTGCCTGCCGCATCAGGGCATACTAGCCAGGCCTGGTAGCAAAACCCGGTCAGCACGCTCTTAAGTCCAATTCAGCCATATCATGCAACACTTACGTTGCTCTGGGGCCTCGAAACACTAGGGCTAGACCACTCGACGGTGTCTCCGCTCCATGTAAACGTGCCATTGGAAGCAGGCGTCGTCGACCAGGACACAGCTAGCTTGACATCACCTGTCTGGGGTGCAGCAACAATAGCATAGAGGGGTGTTCCACCGGCATTCTGAATGAGCTGGCCGTTCGTGATCTGGAATTGGGCAGCAAGGGATGGGTCGCCCAGGACAGCTGGTCCTGGTTGGTTGATCGTCTCAGAGCGAAGATATTGGTGGAAGTTCGGATCCTCCTGTTAACCAGGCAAAATCGTCTTCAGCTGCAGTTGGATCTTACTCCTCTACACCACTTACCACTGCACGGATGAATGAGTACCCTGCTTGAAGGGTGGTCGTTCCAGATGATGCCGTCGACGTTGTGGTACCTGTCGGCTTGGAGGTCGTAGGGCTGCCACCGGGAGTGGTGGTTGGGGCCGAGCTGGCAGCTCCGGGCAGGCATTGAGAGTAGTAAGGGTTCGAGTACGTGCAAGTGTATCCTGCTACGCAAGTTGTTGCTCCGGACCAACCTTGTCCACCGCACTATTACAGGGAAGTTCAGCGTCACATCATCGTCAAAGGTCGGTCTTTCATCGACAAACCTGTCCCCATGCTCCCGACTGAGCAGAGACGCGGCCAACAGCAGCAGCAGCCAAAGCGAACAAGATGGTCGACTTCGCCATTACAAATGCCAAAATTTAAGGAGGACAATCTTGCGACCTCAAGAGCGTCTTATACCTCCACCAAACCTATTTTTAGCACACGAGATGGGTGTCCCGACCATAAGCCCTTTCTTCGGATTGGATGGATGGACGCAAGTTCGGAAAGTGAGGCTAAAATTCGAAGAGGTTGAGGTCATGGTTGTTGATCTTGTCGCACCTGACCTGCGTCACACCTTTCTGTGTCGGGTTGAAGACGTTCGGATAATTTCCCCACTTGAAGCGTCCGAAGGCACTTCCTAAGAAAGCGGAGCATCGTCGCCCATGGAAAGAACATATTTTTTAGAGAACAGAAGTCCGCTTGGTGAAGCCCAGAAATGCCAGCTAAGTGGATAATGGACTTCTCGATATTCTGGAGAGTAGCGCCGGTCATCAGGACGGAGTCACTATCTCTATGTTGAGGCTCAGTGCAGTCATTTTGACGGGACGGACTCGCGGAATCATCGGACATAAGGAGGTTTTCCCGCTTCAAGAAGTCTAATTTACGGCGAAATATACGCAGAAGAGTCCTTGAAAGCGACAACGGCTTTTATCAGAAAAGGAATCGTAAGTCACTTACGAAACAGATAAATACGTCAGGAATGGTGCATAGTAAATGTATTTTAAAGTGACGCCTGACCCGGGAACCTGCATCACAAAGACTATCAAGGTTGTCCTGTTGCGTTGCAAGGCGCTTATGAGGATACCAGAGGCGTCAATGTTAGTATTCAATTAAGAATAGTGTTTAGAGCGAACCTGGCAATCCAGAAACGACCGTAGTATTGATGCATATGAATCGCGAGCCTTGTCCGGCAGGAGGTGACACTTTGAAGTCGTCAAAGGTGATAGCACCACATCCAACAGCTGGGCTGCATTGGAGATTGACGACTAGGAATGGAGATAATTCACGACGTGAATGGGCAGAAAGAAGATCATAGTACACACTTGTGTTGGTTATTGCAGTACCAGTCCAGTCACTGAAGTGCAAGTTTTCAAACTTCAGCTGGGAGGGCAGATCCCCACTACGTAGAGCAAATGGTAAGTGACTGATCATGAGAAGCGGTCAGGCAAAATATTGTAGCAAACCTTTTTCCACCGTTCGTCTGGTAGAGATGAATTGGCTCATTAACACGGTCCAGCCGCACATTCCGAGCAACCACGTTGTTGACGAGGCCTGCACCACCACGAGGCTCAGGAAAAAATGCGATAGACCTTGATCAAAACATTTACCTCCTGCTCCTCCTCCACCAGTAGGAGGCGCACCATTCACTGAGCCATCCCAAGACTTGAAATACACCTAATCAAAGAAACTAGATCCATCATTGCCATATACGTGGTGGACACAACCCTTACCCCATTGGCCATGTTAGGTTGTATATTTGGGTCTAGGCGTATCATCTGATTTCGTTGAGTTTTAGAACACGGAACAAAGAGCAAAAAGGTCGAAGAAAACAACCTTCAGGCCTTCCATGTCGACATTAGTCACATAGTCGTTCTGGCAGTGAAGTTCAAGTGAGCGAACGAATTTCAAAAGATAGCAAGGAGGTCTACGCACCAAGCCAGCATACTGTCCAAGAGACCCGAAGGCAATACCATTTCCCCCGCGACATGTGATGTTCCTTATAAGAATATTCGAAGAATTCTGACGTTTGAGTTGAATATAGTATTGCTGGTGTTGTAGAGACAGACTTACGCCCTTGATAGCCAGGCAATCGTCTCCACAGGTGACGTCCCAGTTAAGCAATGAGACTTTGTCACTTCTATACGTGTCGATACCTAGAGACGTTTGGTATTCAGGAGCAGCATTTCGCGTTTAGCCCAGTCCGTACCATCAGTGTTGGGAACTATACTTCAGAGGGGGGTCAGACGTTGCGTTCTAACTGGCCAAAATTTCGCGTTCGTAGGACTTACTTCTGCCCAACATAGAGAGGGTCTTCATTTGTTGCATTGACAAATATGCCGTCCATGGTGATATCACTCGAGTCTGCAACCGCGCTGGACCAGAATGGCGGGGACTGAATACGGAAGTTTTTGATAGTCCCACGAGTGGCCTTGCTAATTGTCAGAGAAATGGGACGACCGTCACCGTCTTCTCTGGTATGGGTGGCAAAATACGACCACCATGGCTAGAAAAAAATGAGGGTCTGACTCGATATCATGAGGACGAACGTCATACTTGTCCATTCCCTTGAATCCCGCCTGTGTTATGGGCGTCTATCACGAAGTCCGACCCAGTGACCACGAACCACGAGGCTTGACTCTGTATATTAAATGAAATTACATGAAGGACGCATCGATAACGTCTTTTACCTGGATGAATACGACGCGATAGGTGCTGCTCGCATTGAGCCAGTATTGAATATCTGGAGGAAACTACGTCGCAACCTTGTGAGAGAGAGGGGTCAGGCAGCCAAGAAGGGCTCGAACACTCACACTGAGGAAGCCTTTCAAGTCAACTTTGGACGAGACCAAGTCCCAGGTCATTTTTCTATGAAAGTCATGAGCACCGGCAATTTTAGCGCGTCGCACCTTGTGCTTCACCTGGTTATATTGAAATTTCCTGCTTCGAAGGTCGTCGTACCAAATTTTCCGCATTTCGCTATTGCTGCCTCGACCTGGGACAACGTTAAGTATCACAGGAGGATGAGAATTGAAACGCCTTACCTGGTCTGTGTCATCGCGACCTGGTCCGAGCGGGCGAAGGACGCAAGTCTTCCCGAGCGCCTCGGGCGCAGCGAGGGCTGTTGGGAGGAGGCAAAGAGAGACGGACAGAAGCAGACGCAATTTGATGAGGGAGACCATGCTTCAGGGAGGTCACTCAACACCATATTGACTTAAATATGAAAACATTTGCATGCGATGACATGGAAGTGTGATCACGGTGTGGAGGAAGACAGTAGAAGCGCATAATGAGGAGGCACGAATGAGGATCACGAGAATGAGAAGGCGGGCCGGACGACTTCCTTGGAGTACAACTTGACATTGCAAGAATTTCTGTAATCTAGAAAAGACGGCTGTATAGTAGGCAATTAAACGGAAGGTACGTGCAGGAGGTATTATATCAAAGTAAGTCTGTCATATCCAGATATCCAGAGCCCTTCATTTCGCAACGACCATCTCAATCTGAATCTCGTCGTCCACCAACCGATCTTCCCTGGGAGATCGTCCCCATAGCTTCTTGTAAGACTCCAAGACATTGAACTCGATATTAGGGACGATTGGTGTCGTGTACGGCTTATGAGATTCGTCTACTTCCAGCTCTTCGCTGTCAAGATATGGTTGACCGATGCGGACGAGCAATCCTTTGAAATCTTCGACCTCGTAGACTTTGTACCACATCTGGACGAGCTTGTCAACGAAAGTCTGCATGTCGCCTTCCCCTCCGTCCACAATCGCAACCTGGAAACAATCATCAAGGACTTTGTCGCAAGAAACAATTGGTCGTGCTTCATCCAAAATAGAGTCCTGGAAAAAGATTGCGTCCTTCTGGCTCCATGGGGTGGTCTTCAAGCCGGCCCGGCTATCAGCTTTGCGGACCTCCGTGCCACAGAGCGGCCTGGACCGAATGAGACGTCCGTCAGAACCCCTTCGACAGAGAACCATGAAGTCAGGGTGACGAAGGCATGCGTTAACAAATAGTTGTGTTTTGGGGTCATTGAGCGACAGCCCTACACATATGGCATTGTTCAACTTTGTCTCTGTCCAATGAGGGCGATTTTTTGTGACCCAGCAGTTGCACTTGTCCACCATATTTCTGGTACCCACATCTTCCATGACGTTCGGAATGAAACCACATAAGCTGAGTTGACGAGACCCTTCGTACTTGAATTCATATTTTGTATGAGATTGTGCAAGCCCGCCTCCGCTGAGAAGAGCATATCTCGTCAGAGCCACAATATCATCAACCTGGGGTAATGCAAGTGAGTGAACAGAAAAGAAAACGCAAAAGGCCTACGCACTGTTTTGCAGACCCTTCGTACACAAGAATAGCAAGGAAACACCCCGGTCATGTGGCCCCATCCATGGAAGGGAAGGTCGGACCCACTGAGATCCTTATGAACACGAAGTCCAAAAACGACGACGTATTCGCCACTTTCTCGAATGGGATGGAGGACGTCATCAATGGCGGCGCGTACATCTTCGACCGAGAGGTCTTTAATGGCCCTCCAAAGCTTCTCCACGGTCGAAAGGTCCAGTTCGGCGTCAGAAAGCAATGTCGTGACATAGCGATAGTTTTGTGCGATGACCATGAGGTATCTATCCTTATACACGGCTCGCGCCACACAGGACCAGATAATGGCGAGCCTTTCGTTGTAGTAACGCGAGCGCGAGGGGGCGCAGTATCGAGCCAGACGCGTCCAGATCTTCTCCCATAGTTCTTCCTTCTTCTCTCGTAGCGCGACGTCCACCGGATCCTCGATGTCTTCCAGGTCGACATCTTGAGGGAGAGCAACTTTCTTGGGTTTTTTCAGGGGTTCGTCGTCAAGCACGCCACACTCCTCCAAAGTAGGTTCAGAGGACGATTTCTGCTGCTCCAAAACCCACATCGCATTCTGAGACGCGAGGAGCAGCTCATATGCGCGGAATTCAACCTCTTCCAATAAACCTTCCAATTCATCGCGCTGCTTTTGTAGGTAATGCCAGAACGTCTTATGGCCGAAATCCATGTCATTGCTGATTCCGGAGGAAGTAAGAATTATGCCAGTCAAGAGTGAGACAGAGGCATACCCAAAAAATCTCTCTGTGAAGTAGGCACGGGCTTGTATGCACCTTTAACAATGTCAGAATGGGTTCAGCATCTACGAACAATTTGCATGAAACACCCACCTGTTCAGCAGGCGTAACTTGCTCCTCAGTGCCTGGCTCCATCCCTTTGCTGTGTCCCAAGAAGTGCATGTCTTGACAGCTCTAATACTCTGACATATGGTATGTTGCGGAAAGACATCAAGAGCGGCGTGATGAGCCTTGTACCCAGCGTAGACTTTCTTGCGTTCCTGGTGGCATTATAAAGTTGAAGGTTAGTGTCCAATGTATGCAGAGTTTCGAAGTTACCTCGTCGTGCCTGGGACACCACTTTGTCCCCTCTTTCACCGGCTGTGAGCAAGGATTACGAAAACAATCGAGCGCAGTACACTTCAGTGGCTGATCCATNCATTATAAAGTTGAAGGTTAGTGTCCAATGTATGCAGAGTTTCGAAGTTACCTCGTCGTGCCTGGGACACCACTTTGTCCCCTCTTTCACCGGCTGTGAGCAAGGATTACGAAAACAATCGAGCGCAGTACACTTCAGTGGCTGATCCATTACAGTCGTTTCGGAAATTCTTGTCCGCGTGACTTTTTGTTCGAATTAAATCAAATAAATCCAAAAAATCAGAAAATCCCGTCTGTTGCTGTACCTCTTAATGTTCCTCTATTTTCGCCATGGTATATAGGCAGATCAGCCCCGATATGAAGAGGCGAGCCTTGCAGCTGCTTGAGCAAGGCTGGGAAATGCAAGAAATCGCGGAAGTTCTGGGTGTCTCAACCAAGAGTATTCCGCGATGGCAAGCCAACTACAACGACCATGGTTGCGTCAATCCGACCTCTGTGACTCGTGGACGACGACGTATCCTCAAGAGCAATGTGATATCTGAACTACGGGAGCTTATGCAGGAAACTCCCGAACTCTATCTTGACGAAATCGGAGAATGGCTTGCCTTGTACCATGAAGTCCAGATCTCTACGACAGCTCTCCACGACAACCTCCGTGACCTTGGGATTACTAGGAAGATCATGAAGCGTGCCGCTGCTGAACGCGACAATGAGCTCCGAGCAGCCTGGATGTATGACTTCCTCACTACGTATACTGCCGAGCAAATGGTCGTTCTCGATGAATCAAGCAAGGATGGCAAGACACTCGTCCGTCGTTATGGACGAGCTTTGTCTGGTGAAGATGCTGTAACGCACGTCTCACTGGACCGCGGTGTTCGATATAGCATCCTACCTGCTCTTACAGTGGATGGCTACATTGCCGTGCGCGTGGTCGAAGGGTCTATCGATGGCGAGGAATTCTTTGACTTTGTCGTTCACGATCTGGTGAGCTTTTGGCACCTCAGAACTTGCTTCCTATTGACCCAAATAACCAGCTCCCGTGCACAAATCCATTTCCAGGTCCTCGTAGTGTTCTTGTATTGGACAATTGTTCTACACATAAGTCAGAAGCATTGCGAATAGTTGTTGAAGCTGCTGGTCGCCGTCTCATCTTCTTACCTCCTTATTCTCCTGATTTCAGTCCAATTGAAGAGAGTTTTAGCTGTGGTATGTATTCAGCTTTTGCTGTGTCTTCTTGAGTTCATGCTCCTCTCAGTGAAGGCCTATCTGCGTCGAAATTATCGCCGATTTTCCGATAGTGAATTCCCTGAACAGGAACTCAGGAATGCATGCTTTGAAGCAGTGACACCAGAAAAAGCAAAGGGGTGGTTTCGAGATTGTGGTTATCTCCCATGTTAAACAATAAAGTAATGTATATTAGATGAGTGTAGAATAAATTAGACGATTACACATGGGTATCTAATGTAGAGATGAGAAAAGGAGGGTATTTACTTGCAACTTGCAAGGCAAGAGTAAGGAGAGGGCGAGGTTAGATTCTTGAAGTAACAGAATAGGGTATTAGATTAATCTGAAGAGATAAAAACATTAGATGCGGGGGTATCAGCTTGACAAGCTTGGAGAATGTGGTGCTTCCGAAGAGGAGGAATACCGGCCCAGTCCCATACTGAGGTGTCAAGCTTGCTTAATGTGTCAGCGCTATCACCAAGACGAAAGCCAAGCTTCTTCAGACCCCGATAATCATCTTCGTCAAGACCGTGGCTGGAGCACCACTTCTTCAGGTCAGGCGGGCTTGAAGAAACCTGATTTCGAGATGGGGTGTGAGGAGTCTGAGGGAATGAGGCTTGAGGGAAAGGCCAAGCAGGAACTGAAGGATTATTGTAGTTGAAATTTTGAAGTGTGGTGGGCGGAAAAGGTCCATAGGGAGCAAAGGGCGATGGTAAGTTCTGAAAAGGAGGGAATAAACCTGGGGTACTCAGAGGCCAGCCACTGAAGGGGGTTTGTGGAACTGCAAAAGAGCCCCTTGGAAGACTAGGTGCTGCTGAAGCTTGCTCTGAGGCAGAAGGTTTGATTCTGTCCTTCGGCTGAAAGAATGAGCGCCCAATAGGAGCTTGATCATAGCCTGTTTCCTTCCTATTCTAATGACACTGATATTAGAGCTGCACAGTAAGAATAGTGCCAAGTAGTATACTCACTATGGCATTGGCCCAGACAAGAAGTCTATCCCTAGTCAAGTGGAAGTGCCAAGTCTCGCTCCTCATCGGCCAAGAGAAGCAACGAATATCGTCGTGCTGAAGGCATTGGCCAACCGGGTAACGCTCCTCGAGCTCCCGGACTATGGGAGCGAGCTTGTCATCGAGGTTGAGCTAGACGTGACGTGAGAGACTTCAATTGACAGCTCGTTGTTTTGTGTTTGTGGACTTGCCTTCTTGTCCCATCGACTCCCATCCTCGACACGATCAGCATCTCGATTGTCGTCTTCGTCTCTGGAACTGGGAGCTTCAGCGCGTCGTGGAGGCTTTTTCGAGCAGATAGGGTGGTATATAAATATCACCGTGCCCGAACTGCCTTTGCTTTTGACTTGTTCGCGCATGATCTTGAAGCCTTCCTTGTTGGTGATCGGCAGAGGTTCCTTCTGCTTCTGAAAGGCCCAGGTCATGGCGTCGTGACGCAAATTTTCCTTGTCGATTTGCATCCAAGAAGCAATCTCATCAATAAATTGTTCATATTTCATGGAGCGCGTCAAGGTGAATGGCCCCTCAACACGGGCTTTCTGAGGTACCAATTTGTCGCCTCGGTGAGTCCTTCCCCTGACCATTGTGGGAGGCTGCTCTATTGACACAAAAACCGAGGCAGAAAATGAGTGCGAAGAGGTGATGACATTTGTGTCTTCTTTGGTTTTCCTCGGACGCCCTCGCTTCTTTTGGACAGGTTCTGGTCCCTCGGAAGAGTCACGTACTGAGGAAGGTGTTTCCTCATCCTCTAACGTGTCTGGCAGAGGGGCCTGGCCTTCAGCTTGACCTGCAGCAGCTTCAGCTGCTCGGCGAGCCTTCTTCTCGGCCTTTTTGAGCCTTTTTCTTGCTTTTCGCGCCTCCTCATCATCACTGGGCTCTCGTTCATGTTTCGAACCTGAGCCTGTGGTGCCTTTAGAAGTTGGGGGAAGTCGTATCTTCAACGGAAGAGGGCTGGAAGGAGGCTCTGACGCGAATTGATCAATTTTTTGGTGGGGTGCAAGGTCCTGGGCTTCCTACCTTCATCATCGCTCTTGATTTCGCAGTCCTCAGGATTTACACCATGACTGGCCATGATTTCGAGGCACTCAGGTGCCCATTCAGTCTTGCCAGCACCTGTTTTGGTCGGTTTTTGCTTTCCAGCAACAACTTGATCTTCGGTTGAGGATGCTGTGATTTCTGGTGTTTTTGTCTTCAAAGGAGTGTTGGGATTGTCTTCTGACATGCTTTAGTGATACTTAGAGAGTGTGTAGAGTGCAGAATATGAGGATATAGGGTATTAACTAGCGTTGTGATGATTTTTTGAATTTCGATGATTTTTCGGATTTATTTGATTTAATTCGAACAAAAAGTCACGCGGACAAGAA
>NHYE01001309.1:0-14568 GCA_002938385.1 Gymnopilus dilepis | reverse complement strand
GGGTGGGGAGGTGGCGGATGGGCATGGGTATGGTGTTGGGTGTGGGTATGGTGTTGGGTGTGAGGGTTTGGTTGGAGATGAGAACGTGGTGAATGCAGGGCGTATACTTTGGGGATCAGGCAGGCAACTTGCAAGGATCGAGTCTGCTGCGGGCGCTGCCAAGTGTGCTCTAGGTTATGATCGAGTCAAAACGTATTGTCGTCAGGGATGCCTTGACGCTTGACGTGGGAGGACGCGAAAATACGCATTAGTCCAGCTGTTCGTGTCTAAGCACGATAGAGAATGGGGTCCATGCAGTAGATTGAAGACAAGGCCAAAGGGGTGATATCTTTCTGGATCAGATATGAAGGGCTCTGAAAGGTAGCTTCATCGAGCGCTCTGATTTAGGACTCCTGATCTGGTTTTCGTCAACCAGGCTATAGCGCTGGCATCAAGTTAGCATGCTTTTGGGGAACGAAGCAAGGAAGCGTTATTTGAGTCGTCTCAGATGGCATTACCATACCATAGCAGCAGAAGCACTAGCACTCTCTAGACAGCCATGGCGGATCACAGAACAAAGAAGTCGACTTGAATGCCGTTTGCAGTCCGAGACGATCCTAGTACCTGATGGCAGTAACTTCACCAGTCCAGCGTCCAAACTTGAAGCATCCATGATCAAGAGCGCATCATGCATGATGATTAGTGCAAAATCATGATGATGACCTCACGTTGATCATTATGATTTCGACGCTATACGCCCTTGTGCGCCATAAATACGCCCTCATCATAAGTACTGATGAAATCAAATCAAATCAAATCAGGGAATCAGGATGCTATAGATGAGCTTAAAAAAGCGTGAATCATGAGTGGATGGGACGCACCCTGTGCAGTGTGGGCACACCACCCCGCGGAGAGAAGCACCCGTCCGTCCAGTGAGTGAGCGAGGGCCTGAAAGTTGACGCAACCTCAAGTTCGCAGCACGTTGGCGAGGGGGATTTTCCCATTGGGTGCTGCAAGCTTGTGCTTTGGGTGGGTGGGTCCGGGGGATCTTCGTCTTCTTTCTACAAGCAGCCCCTAGCTCAACGCCTTAGTCGACACCTTCAATCATCCCGAGCTTCAGATTCTCATTGAGTCGACACATTGCTGCTCGGGCGAAACGGACGCGGTGGTGAAGAGCTAACAATAAGCCGAAACGGTACACCGAAACTCGCGCCTTGTTCGGCTTGCAACAAGCCAAAAAAATTTCCGAGCCTCGTCTGAATCGGTCACAGTGTTGGTTGTTGTCGACGGAGGGCGTCGGGTCTCCATCCATCCATCCGTTCATCTCTCTTCGTCTTTCCGTTCATTCCATACCATTCCATTCATACGCTCCCTGAGGATTTTGGGTACTCGAGTATTTCGGTGAGTTGATGGTTGTTCTCAAAGTCTGGGAATGAAGCGCTCTGAACCCGAGTTGACGTAGATTTGATTCGCTTACAAAGTCCAAAGAAAGAAGACAAACAGTGTCAGAAGGAAAGGAGACGGCGGAAATCAGGTACGGAAAAAGCGATCAAACTGTTCTGTTCTGTTCTGCTGCGTAGATGCATTTGTGTTGATGATGACTACTTTTACTTCTTTCCATGTTTGTGCCCCGCAGGCCTTTGCCTTGTCTTGTCTTGACCGTTGCCGTTGCTGCTCGCAACCAGCCACTGAACCGACGCCGCACCGCAAGCCCGCACCGCACCGCCCCATACCGAGTCGGAGACGTGAAGCTTGAAGCGTGAAGACCTTGGCATTGGCTCGGAGGCCCTGGACCAAGCGCTGCCGTAAACGTCCCTCTTATGTTCGACCGCCTCGAGGCCGCGCTCGCTCACTCCTTTCTCTCTCTTTTTCATTCCAGTTCTCGCCTTGTCGAACGCGGATACATGACAGCACGAACGTAGCGATGGCTGGTTTCCTTCGCAGAAAGACCAAACAGGCTCAGGCTCCTCAAACCCAGGCTCAACATCAACAACAGCTCCCGAGCGTCCCGTCCAAGGACGTGCCGGGCTATGACAGTAGCCCACCTGCGGTGGCCACGCCGCTTTTTGCTCGCTTCGCCACGACTGCGAACAATGCTACAGCTTCAAGCACCAGCTCAAGCAAGGATGGTATCAACCCGCGCATGGTCTCCGGGCCCATGCAGCTCTCCAGTCGGAAGGATCGGGATCCGAGAGGGGGGAGTGTTAAAGTTGGAGGTGGGGGAGGACACCACGCGCACTCGACGACGTCGTTGACTGCTGGCAGTCGGGATGCCGAGTTGGCTGCGCGCAGTCGGCGGATGCAGGCTCAGGTTCAGGCTCAGCAGGAGAAGGGGCGCGGGTACGCACCTGCCCCTGCATCAGGACTTGACCTTGTAGCGGGGTTCGCTGCGGCTGGGTGGGAGGAGAGGGAGAGGGAGAAGCCGCTCCCGCCGCCTGCGCCCCCGGCTGGGGAGAAACCTGCGAGTATGGGTATGGGTATGAATATGGGTATTTCGGCTCCTCGCAAGTTGAGCAATGCGAGTCGTCCGCCTCCAGCGTCGCAGAACCAGAGCCGCCAGCAGATTCAGAATCAAAGTCAGAATGTACGACCCAGGCAGTCGTTGGATTTCGAGAACAAGCCGCGCCCTTCTCCTCTCCTCCAACAGAACCCGCATACAACCACCTCCACCTCCACCTCCACCTCTGTCCCTTCATCCTCTTCTGTGTACCCAACCCCGATGCCCATACCTGAACCACCCACTCCCCGGACACGGAAGGCGTCGGTGTCGGCTAGCACGCGCACGGGGAGCAGCTCTGGGGCGACTCCGATTGCAACTTCAAGAGCAAATATGACTACGAATATGAATGCGAATCAGGGCTATGAACCGCCCAGACCTGCTTATGATTATGGGAACGCCAATACCGCAAATGCCAATTTCAATGCCAATACGAACATGAACGCGAATATGAAGAACGCGACGACTACAAATGGGTTGGGTTTGGCTCAAGGATTGGGGTTGGGAGCAGCAACGGCAACGGCAACCCCAGCGTCGGATCGAGCGGTCGAGTTGCCTGCAGAGTTTGCTCTGTTCCAGGTGAGTCGGGGTGTTCATTCAGCTTTCATGACTTTCCTTCCTTTCTACATTGCCTTATTCCATCTTCATTCTGTTTCGGGTTTTCATCTTTTTCATTCGTTTCATTTATTCTCCTTCTCTTTCCTCTTCTTTGTTTCTTTTCATTTTTCGGCCATTTTCGTCAACCTCCTTCCCTCGCCTTCCTTACATTCTTTTCTTGTTCGCATTCTCAAATTTTCTCAAATTTTTCTTTAATTTTGTTTTCTGTTCTGCGACTCGTGCATTACACCCTGCCCTGCTTCGACTTCTTTCTCTTCTTCTTTTGGCTTTTGGTCTATCAAGGCCTTCTCGAATCCCTCGAGAAGTGGAAGCACCACCACCCTCTCTCTTTCTTTTCATCTCCGTCCCCGTTTGGTTTAGCTCAGGTCCGAGCTTGGTTCGAGGCCAGGCAGGAAGCTCGTTTCATCTCCTTGATTCTGGATTCTATGCGCCTTTCTTTTCGTGTTTTTGTGGTGTTTGGATCTTGGGTCTGATGGTCCTGTTGTTGGTGTTGATGCCGTCGAGAGGTGTATGCGGGCAGACGAGATATTGGCGGTCGGATGTCCTTGATCTCGTCGCTAGCCGCTGGCGTTTCTAGAGGCCAGGTTGAGTTGGCGCGTGAGGCGCGTCTCTGGAAGACATCTAGCTTTGGCGCGTCACCGAGTCCTATTTGGCATGACACGGCGCAAAGAGGGCGTCTGTGGTGGAGAGTGCAGATCCCCAGGGGAAGTCAGAACTTTGGGTGAGCGAGACGAGGTTAATCTTTACCTTGCGTTGCCTTGCTCTAAGGAAGGCGAGATTCCATGCCGTGCTGGGTTGGAGATCTGGTGCTCTTTTTTGGTCTGGTGGGCCGTTATGGTGGCTGGTTATGCTTCGCGTGATTGGGACGGGGCGTGTACGTGGATGGTGCGGCTTCTCCTGATGGTGACAGTCATGAGAGGGTGTGTGTCTCTCGAGACCTCGCGAAGTGTGCATATAGGCGAGGATTAGGCAAACGAGGGCACAGACGGGAGATCCAGTGCCTGGATCTTGAGGTCTGCACTTCGAGGTGCGGTCTGGTCCGTGAAAATCTCTTCTGGCAGAGAAGAGAAGGGGAGTGGGGAGAAGAGGAGAAGGCGATCGGTTGCCCCCCTGGCTGTGCGGGTGTTTTGGGTTTGGCTTTCGCTCTGAGAGGGCGATTTGGGGAGTGGGTGGTCTTGGGCAAGAGGGCGGGTGTTTTGGGTTCGTTTTTTGCTTTTCATGGCGTGTGGTCTGGGTCGGGCGGGGTGTACCACCGACGTTATTTCTCTCTTCTCTTCTCCACTTCATCTTTTCTATTCTGTCTTTGCTCTTCGTCTTCGTTGGGCGGCTTCTCCATGAAATGATATGGCAAGGTGATTATATGCGCTAGCTCCGCGCGAATCTTGCCTCACAGGTGGAGATACCCTTACTGGCCCTTACTGGCTGGCTCGCCAGACCTTGCTGCAGCTGAAGGCATTCTGGGGTTGTGATATGCGTGTGGGCAGCTGATGCCTTGGGTGATGAGGGCGATGAGGGCGATGACGATGTGATGCCTACGTGCTTAGTTGATAGTAGCCTGTTTCCGACTTCTCTTTGCTCTTTTTTTCCCTTTCATTTGCGAGTGAGTCATGCTGGGCTTCGTGGATCGGGGTGATGCGTTAGACTCGCAATAGGTTGGCTTTGTAGCCTGCTTATGCTCTGCTCATCTCGTTGAGCTAGAGCTTCATGTGGTGGTGACCGATTTTGACCGGGATGATAGGTTGATCCCTATTCGTGTGTTCATCTTCATCTTCACATTGTTCATACCGTTTGTCTTTTCTTCTCATCTCAAAATCTGGGCATCACGGAGAAGAAGGGATCAGGTCAGCGGCTGGACCCTGGACCTTGGGGCGGGTGTTTGGGGTTTATGAACTTTTCGAACAGAGGCGTATGCAGGCAGGCAGGCAGGCGGGACGAACGTAATGCCGCCTGATCTCGTGCGTTCCTCTGCCTCTGTTCCGTGCCACCGTGCCACGTCGGGCAATCAAAGCTGCAGAGCTGGTTGGTTAGGCAGAGGCCTCAAGTTGGAGGAAGCTCGAGGGTGCTCACGCATGATTGGCGTCCTGTGCAGATCCA
The DNA here is from genome assembly GCA_002938385.1 of Gymnopilus dilepis. Taxonomy (NCBI): domain Eukaryota; kingdom Fungi; phylum Basidiomycota; class Agaricomycetes; order Agaricales; family Galerinaceae; genus Gymnopilus; species Gymnopilus dilepis. The sequence goes on along the minus strand of NHYE01001309.1, from coordinate 9,380 downwards.
CCTCCTCATCCCGTCGGGGAAGACCAAGAAGTCGGAGGTTAATCTACCTGCAGGCAGGGATGAGATTCGAGGCGTGCATCCGCGCAAATCTCTCGCTCGGTTGGGAAGGATCAGATGCCCTGCTGCTGGTGCTGCTGGTGCTGCTGGCCAAGCTGGGCGTAGTCCGATTCGCTTTTGGCCCCATCGGCTGATTGCTCGCTTGCTCTTGTGATGATTACACGTGTAGCTCGGATGGGTCGGATAGAGGGCGTGGCTTATCGACGGACGAGAGAAGGGGGACGTGGAAGGAGAACGTAATGCCCTTGATGGTGGACTTGCGCCTTTGGTCTTTTTTCATTATCGTCTTCATTTGCGCGACTCGCCGACCTCGGCTCGCCCTGCTTGTGGCCCTTGGCCTTCCCCTTTCCTCGTTTTCTTTTGTCTTTTTTCCTCGGGTTTATTTTTTCAATTTTGATTCGTACGCCATTTTTACGCTTTCCCTGCTCCCTCCTCATCTGATCCTACCCTTTCTGCGCTTGGCGATGTTGATGTCGGCGTTCCGTGCTGACCTAGAGCTTTGTTCTTATACTTTAGGAATACACCGACACGATCTCCATCCCCAGTGCGCCTAGCTCGCTGAACTCCCGCCAGCCCAAGCAGCCAGGTGCAGCAGAGTTGAAGCCGAAGCCAAATCCAAACCCAAACCCAAATCCAATCCGACACGCAGCAACGAACCCTGTTGAACATATTCCGCGATCGGTTAGTCCCCAGTTCCCCTGCGTGCTCTATCTCATTTCGCCCGCCCGTGTCCTTGTATTCTATTTTTCCCTTCCTTCGTTTCTGCGTGCCTCTTTCCTCTTTGTTCTTAGCTGCATTGCTTCTGCCATCGGTAATGACTTTTAGCTGTCATGCCATGTCATACAGGCTCGTGCAGTGCGATGCAGCGTCCTGCCTATGCCGTACATGATGTCATGCCCATGAAGCATGCGGCTTTTTTATCTTTCATTATTTCATTATCGCGTCGCTGGCTCATGATGACCGGTTGCTTACTTTTTCCTTGCCTTTTCCTTTTTATTCGTTGCAGAGTGTATACATAGAAAACTCAAAACCGCAACCTCAACTCCCCACCGCCTCAGTTGCCAACGCCGCTCCTGCCCCTGCCCCCGTCCCGTTGCCCTCTTCTCCACCTCAACTACAGCGGCCTTTACCGCCGCAGCAATCACAATCTCAACCTCAACTTCCGCAAGTTCGACCTGATACTGATAAGCCCCAGCCACCAAGCCCGCCTTTGCCCCCTCCTCCCTCTTCTTCATCTTCACTTTCCCTTCCTTCTCCACCCGAATCTCAGCCGGATATGGGTGCTAGTGCGAGTCATATGGGACCTACGGCCGTGTTGCCGCCTCCTGCTATCGTGAAGGATTTCTATCCCGCTCATGTCCTCCATCAGCCTTCGTTGCCTGCGATACAGCAGCAACGGACGTATCAAGGTCCTGCAAGGTCGAATAGTCGGTCGCAGTCTCCGCCTTTACCCCCAGGTGCTGCTCAGCCATTGAACTTCGCGTCGCTGAATGGGCACGGGAAGCAACAACAGCAGCACCAGCAACCTGTTCAACAACGCCCCCAGACACAGCCTCAGTCGTACGCTCAGGCTCCTCCCCTTCATCAGCAGCGGCCGCAAGGTCAGGGTCAAACCTCGTCACCTCCTCGACCTTTGTCGCAGTATCAGTTCTCACCTCCGCCTCAATCTGCTCAAGCACTACCCCAGACAGGACCTGGACCGAATGGTGCTGCACTGCGCAAGGCACCCAGCATGCAGCAGGCTGCTTCGCCTTTGTTGAGAGGAAAACCGAAGATTTTTGCGGCTATGGAGGCACAAGGGGAGATGGATGGCATGGGTGCAGATGCTAGTCGACCTGGGTATGAACAAGCACAGGCTGCTCCTTATCGACGACAATCGCAGTACGGGACTCCGCAATCAATGTACCCACCTCAGACGCTCAGTCAGCCATTGCCTGCCCAGCAACAGCCTCCACGTCCTCAGGGCTTTGATCAACAAATTCCAGCACGTGTACCCCTTCAACAACAGCCACCACCTCCCCTCCTCCCTCCTGTCGAATTCTTTACGCCAAAATCCCGAGTCGAGCCTTTGCCCCATGAGCTCATACCCGAAATACCCAACGAAGACTCCCCTCCCTCTTTGCCGACACAACGTCGTGCCCTCCCGCCTTCGCCCCCCAGATTCCCTTCAGTTGGTCAAGAGCAGCCAATGCCTGATCCTGTGTTGCGCACGCCGAGGTCGATTGCGCCACAGACCTTGCCACGTCAAGACTCGTCCTCGTCCGCAGACACTAAACTACAACATCCTCCAACAGCACCTTCCACACCTGCACCTCAACGGTCCAGAAAGCTCAGTAAAGCCCGTCCTCATGCTGAGGGTGCTACGCACCATCCTAACGGTTCCAGCGTGACGTTGCAAAGCTCAGCAGACTCGCAGCACCACCGTGTGCAGCGCAGCATCTCAAAGCCGCTTCCCTCTCCCATGTCGCCCCCGCCACCTCCGGCTCCCGAGCCTGAGCCTGTTCAGCTCGATGAGGAGACGAAAAGAAAAGCGGGTATTCCGCTGGACGATGATCCGTTTGCAAGGGTAGAGGGTGTCAGGATGTTGAAGCCAACTACGCCGCCTCCGCTGCTGAGGCCATCGTCTTCCAAGGGTCACAAGGCTAAGGAATCGCTGAAGGGTCCGTCTTCCGTATCCGTGGACAGTGTTAGTGGTGCGGAAGATTCGGCAGGTGGTGTCAATACGATGGAGGACGCGTTGAATGGGTCTCACGACGATGTGAATGTTGTTCAGGTGGCGAAAGCTCAATCGGAAGCCAATGTACAAACCCCTTTGACACCCGTTTCTCCTGAGGAATACAAGCAATCGCGGAAGGACAAGAAGAGCACGAAGAGCAAGGCGAAAGGAGCACGGCCAGCTCCTACCACTGTGGAAGATGCCATTGCTCAGGTTCAAGCTCAGGCCAAGCCACGTAGTGAACCTTATACGTTGATGCAATTCCTGTCCGACCCGCACTTCCTATCGATTCTGCTGTCGTTCTTCTCTTTTTATGACTGGTGTATTCTGTCGTCCATCAGCAAGGAAATCCGTATCAAGCTTGTGAGGACGCCGGAGTTGAGGGAGGTCGTGCTGGAGTCCTATTTGAAAACGGTCGGGTATTCGAGGTGGACGTGGGACGATCAGGAGCCTCTGTCACTTTCGCTCCAGGTGCGCCTCATCCTTTTCCAAAGTTCTAGAACAAGCACTAACACTGTTATAGGATCTGAGTGACTACATGCGTGGTGTTTCAATTCCAACACATGAATATGCCCGTGTCGCGTCCATGTACGTGCATTCGACGTCAATACATCCGAATCATCGCGATCCATCCCTTGGAGACACGCTACACGCCATGAGAGCTTCCACCCGAGCTTATACCCGCGTCATTCTGCGGCTACGTGCCCAGGCTGAGAAGGCCGAGAAGGAAGCCAGTCTAACCCATTCACCTCAACAACCACCACCTCCTTCGAAGTCGGCTGCCTATTCCTCTTCATCCAGACCTGGGACTGCATCACGCGTCTCCAGTCGCGCTCCATCTCCCACCACCTCCGTATACTCCCACTCGCACAGTGCCCATGGCCATGTCTACGGCCAAGCCCCTGGAACGCCTGGGTCGATCCAGCCTTCGTCCTCACAGACCAGCTTTACTTTCCGAAGCCCCTTGTTCAAACTTCGGCGTGCGCCTTTGTTACGTGTCTTTGTACCCTCTCCGGAAGGCGATTGGCTCTCTGATAAGAGCGTGCTGGAATGCGAGGCAGAATGTAAACGAGCTGGCGTGCAGCACCTTATGCGCTTGGGTGATGTTGTTTGGGATGTCGCAGTCGGCGATGAAGGCAATGTAGGCCGATTGGTATGGGATGGCAGCTATCTCATCGTGAGTTTATGTCCCCTTTCACGCGTTCTCGACATGCCTTTCGTGTTTTGCGGTCACTATGCTGACCTGCAGTTAATGTCTGCCACGTCAACATCTGTCTTCATTTGACTCTGACATCGTCATCGCTCACGCCTGTTTCATAGGATCTGGACTACACATACTCTTCAGTTGGGGATCTTCCGAAGTATCTCCCCACGTTGGCCTTCCCGCCCTCCTATTTCCATAGAGTCGTTCGAACAGGTGCAAATATGAGCAATCCCATTGCTCATATTGATATCAGCCCTTGGGGTGAAGAAATCGCAATGAATCTACAACTGCTTCAAGATCGCGTACGGACAGAAACGTGAGTTTGGTTCTGAGTGTTTTTGAAGTATGATCTTAATTTTGCTATCTCTTAATCTAGTCCTCAAGGCGCGTATCACAATGTCGTGCGCTGGGTCCATAGATCGTCTTTTACCATCAGACCTTCAAGGGGAGGACAAAGGTATCCAAATGGTACAAGAGTGCCTCCTTCCAATGGGCGCATACCCATCCCGGAATCCAATAACCTCTACGTTGATCCCGGGTGGTACGGGACCATAATTGTAGAAACCGAGGGGACAAATGAAGCACTTGCAGATCTTCAAGACCGATGTGGGCCTGGCGCCTTCCCGCCGAGACCTCGAGGATTGAATGGCCAGATCAGTCAAGCTCAGATTGAAAACAGGAAGGTGTTTCGGATCTTAAGAGAGCGAAGGTAAATCCCTATGCTGCCAATTGGTGTTGTGATATTGTACTGACGGTTATCAAACAGTCGACCAGGAGAGATATGGATCAGAGCCGTCAGCGTGAAAGAACGTCTACAGTGAATCACGTGCATCGATGATGCTTCCCTGCGAGTCCTTGCTGAAGTTCATCGTCAACCCCTCTTTCGATGGCGCTTCCCAAAAATTTTCTTACAGCAGAGCCAAATGCTGCTTGGTTAGTTCTTCTATGTATTCCACTTACGGTATTTTCGCACTTTGTCGTAGTCTTTTCTAATTTCTATAGCCAGCCTGTCTGCCGTGACACTTTTTCCACCTCGATTAGATTTCTCTTGCATGGCTTCCTGTTAACACTGTAAATTATTCGCCGTATTCTGTACTTATGTAGATTCAAAACTTGTATTCGATGGAAGCAGACCATTTGCTCGTGACTCATGACTGGAATATATCAGGGCGTTTGGACAGCTTGCACAGGACGTTCAACAAGGTCTGTCAAAGTGCAGAAACACTGATGATCACTAGCTTTAACCGTTTCACTCCTTATCTGAGGATGGGGCTTCTCGTTATTGATCTAGCCAGTCTAATGTATGAGGACCCGAACGAAATCAGATAATGAGTATGATGGAATCTGTTCTAGAGTGTCGCTGAATCAACTTGAACGTCTAGCACAAGTCAAGCATGTTTCCTTGATCATGGAAACGAACGGAGCGGAAAGCCCTCGATCACCAGGCCTCGAGGACTTGCGTACATGCATGTACACAGCTTCGGAAGAGCGGACTACTCCGAATGTGATGGAATCTCATTTCGATTCCCGACTTTTGCCTTCACCACGACGTTACGTTGGTTAGCTTTGCGACAAAACTCTTATGAAGGCAAAGGAATCTCACAAACAGCACGCAGCCCGACATGTTGGCGGCCGCTTGTAATCCACCTTCTGGCCGCATGCTTTGCTCTTCCAACTTCCGAATTTCACCGCCCTCGAACGTTCTCCGGCAGCCCAGGCAGTTGCAGCGTTAGAGCTTGATTAAAATCCTCGTGCGCGTCCATTGCTGCGTTCTGCCTTGGCCGCTGGCGACGCTCTCGACAGATCATTCTTTGTAGGGACATGTTGAGGGACTCAAGACCGAGGTGTGCGAAGCGAGCGTGGGGCTTGTACCCTAAAACTCTGTGGNGCAGCCCAGGCAGTTGCAGCGTTAGAGCTTGATTAAAATCCTCGTGCGCGTCCATTGCTGCGTTCTGCCTTGGCCGCTGGCGACGCTCTCGACAGATCATTCTTTGTAGGGACATGTTGAGGGACTCAAGACCGAGGTGTGCGAAGCGAGCGTGGGGCTTGTACCCTAAAACTCTGTGGAGTGATAGTGATAGTGATAGTATTATACACAGCATTGCTCCGTCCCAGAGCGCCGTGTCCCGAAAGTTATCCCGATACAGGCCAGCTAACTAAGTATCTTCGCTAAGATCCTATTCTGTCAGCAAGAGTTTACCACTCTCAGGGACGGCAGTATATATAGTCTCTCAGAGACTTTGGTCCAAACCACAATCGTTACTCCCCAACGCTTTCCAGAATGTCATCATCCTCTATTCCCATGTCTTCGGGGCCACAGCTGAAGCGTCCCTTGAATCAAAAATCATGCCCAATCTCATCACTTCAGACGGTGCAGGATCTTCCTTGCGAGGGTGACATAGACCTCGACGAGCTTCCTCGTCCCCGTTACACGCCAGACGATATACAACGCGTCCAAGAGACCTTGCTCCACTTCGTACCTGTCGAGCTTGCTGATGCCATTCTCGACATGGCCGAATTCTGGCCCTTCATGTCTGTCTCCCGTAATTCATTCATGTCTGCTGCCGCTGCTCTAGAAGCTCCAGACAGTAATGCTCAATGGTGCTACCTCGTTTCGCCGGCTATCCCAGCTGTCCAGCGGAACGGCATCTCCATACCCACTGTGGTCAAGAAAGTCGACTTCTCTATCAAGACCTACGAATCATCCTTTGGCAAGACAGACGGCAATGACAAAGGTACGCTCGCACATTTCGTAAAGGAGCCAACAGACATTTACATAAAGATGTAGGCGTGTCCCAGGGTTATAAAACATGGTTCGAGTCGTCAATTTTGAAAAAGGGACAACAAAGCATTGCATCGTACGACAATAATTCGACCCCAAACGACTGGTATGCCAGCGCAGCAGCACCCCACCCCAAATTTCTGAACAACTTTGGCGACACTGAATACCCTGGGGATTCGGTGGATAATTCGCTCGATGGATTGCAACGCTGGCATGTCAGAACCAACCCACAGTCAAATTCTGATAAGGAATGGCACCGCGTCTCGTGGCGCCAGGGAGGAATCAAGCAGTCAGCTGAGATTGATTCGCTCACAGGAGAGGGCACAGGGAGCGGCTTTGTCGACTCTTTAGAAGTCGATGACCAAATTCTTCTCATGGCCAGAGCAATGGTACGCTATGCGGAAATATTATTCCTCACAACCGCTGACACTCCATCTTTAGTCTCCAGGGTGGATAGATCGCGTCTTCAATGTGAAGATCGACATCTATTATGCATTCGCTTCTTCATATCTATAGATATTGCCAGAAGGACGTTTATCATTATCTTAGAGAGCAGCCGTATTTTGACATGGATTTTCTAGTAGAGCACTTCGTCTTCTATCGCCCTGACCTTATACTGTATTGCATAGACCTGATAGGGACAAGATCATATGTTATGATGCATGTCAATACACACATTCCATTCGATTGAGTCACCTGCGCATTTTGTATCAATGGCTATGTATTCAACACTATCTTCACATTTGTACGCTTCCGTGACACTGCGCATGCCTTTCGCACATATTCCAGACAAGCCCAGGTCAGGTTCTGGAGGATATTCTGGCATACTCAACAAAAACCTCCGCGCCTCGGAGGCCCAAACCGTGTCCTGTTGTCCTTACACTGGGGCTTGAGATACTGATTAGCCATAGCATGCATATGCATGAGGTAAATTTCGATAAATATATGAGCCTTGCACTAGAACGATGTATTATGAACTTCCAGAGCTCTCAGAACCGATGACTGCGGAGGGTATATGTTCTAGGCTCTTAGGACTCACTGAGGGTCGTCAAAATCCGCTACGTCTCGGAGGACGCGAAATGCGACGCATACTGCGAGGGGTCACTTGTATTTCAATGGCTTCCAATGCACAAGTTGTCGAAATTCGCAACTGGTCGACCTTCCGCGTGCTGTAGATCGCCAGTACTTGGAGATCCCGTTCGATTCTCTGTTTATGAAAAGTTTGAGAGCAAGGAAGTCAAGCATGGAAAGGCCAAATGAGGAGCAATTCATAGTAGTCGCGTTTCGTCGGCACGGATACTCATTGCCAACATTCTGGAACCCAACGACCATCGTTGTGGTCGGTCGCAGACATCTGTTTAAAGTCGTTTTTCTAGAACCGTGAAGGTGCGTCTGCGTCGTGTCAAGCTTATTTATGGAACTCACGACCTTCGCCCATCAGCTGAGAGGCCGAAAGATGAATTCACAGAGTCTACATCAAGGCAAATATTCGATCTTCGTTTATAGCCTATGTCGAGGAGTTGAAGCAAGGGGGCGCTGAAGGTAGGGGCGTTCAAGTAATACATATCGGGGATGTGGGCGCAGGGCACCCGTATGCTTGGAGGCTCTGTAAAAACGGCCAAATACAGTCGCAGTAAGGGCATGGCATCGAGCCTGACGCCAAGACAACGCGTGGTTCGTCTGCCATTAAAATCATTCGCGTCTTGCCGCTGGATGGCGGAGAGTATGTGATCCCACAACATAATATAAAGCTATCGGAGAAGCCACGACCCAAACGACATACCAACTTTCAGAACTGGATAATTAGCTCATATAAAGTCCATTGCTACCGTAGAAGAGTATTTTCCCTGCTCCTTTGGTCAAGCCTCGGCATTTTGTCGCCAGTATGGAAATATGGGCCACTGGCAGTTGTACAGCCGCTAGGTGGCTATCGAGTCCTGGAGAGAGCCCCTGTAAAAATGCGTCCAGCAGTATGCAGAAATATCCACACTGGAATCTGAAGGCTATATAAATATGCATTGGAGTCAAAGGGTTCTCGTTGAAGGAACGGAAGCCTCGTACATCCAAAGGATGACAACAAGGACTCTTGCCTGTTACATGGATTTTAAAGAACAGGCCCCGGATAAGAATAATAAACTGGATTTCATACAGCCACTCCCTCGTGCACACAAGCTGCTTTATTCTTCTGACAATGTGAATACTTAGGACTTACATAGGTTTTCGTTGGGTTGCCGATTTTGCCACTCAAAGTCTGATGCTAAGTACATCACCTGCATAGGCCACTACATAAGCACGAGTCAGAAGACTCTCGATACCTCGACGCTGAATGCTCCCTGCCTTTCAGTCGAATGTCGTCGTGTAAAGCTACGGTGCAAGCTAGAATCAAGGCGCTTTTTCTGTGCTTTTTCCCAAAAATTTCGATTTTTCTGTGAGAATGATATTGATCCGGTCTTGTCGGCGATGGCATATTTATAGACCCCATGATGATCAGATTCACGCCTGCCTCAAGGGGGTGACAGGAAAAAAATTACGGACATCACGTCGGCTTATTTTTTAACGGCCAGCTGCGACCCCCTCCCCCCCCCTTTCACGTGATATTTTACTACTTTTAGCTTACTTTT
>NHYE01001307.1:0-15018 GCA_002938385.1 Gymnopilus dilepis | reverse complement strand
TAACTTCCCAGGTCTGATGCATCAGCTAGCAGCTACAGGTGGATTCATGGCCAGATGTCTCAGCTAGTGTGACCACGACCGCTTGCTATCTTGATCACTTCCAAGCCTATGACAGTGGCAACTTCAGCAACTCGTTGCCACGCGATTATGAGATTTAAAGTAAGGCCGCCTCGTACCGTCATTTCCGTTGAGCTGATTTAATTTCCGACTTATCATAGCATTGCTTGGTTGTTAGAGTACTCCTCGGATTCTCACACGCTGCCATTAACCCCAAGTCTTGCGCCTCCCATCCGTCAAGGTTGAAGTTCAAGTGTGCGTTGTTCTACGGAGCTAGGCTCTATTTGATAGATTGATTTCTGCCCGAGGAATACACCCGACCGTGGTGGTTTGGTTTGCGTCTACTCTTTGACTTTTTGGAAGTTATCCAGTTTACCGAGGTCTTCTTCATGTCTCTGAGAGCCTGTCTTTGAGGTGTCTGCCTTTTTATATGTTCGCGTTACTGAACCCAACTCAACAGAACTTCGTATTTGCACCTCAGATCGAGGTCATCCTCATCCGTCCGCTCTCCTTCTTGAATTTTGATCTCGTATTACTGGATGGGTTCTCCTCCGAAGTGTTCGGGCAGCACGTATAGCCAGCAAAGGTTGCCAAATCTCCCAGCAGACGTCGTCATTGACATATTAGGCTTCCTTCGACCATGCGACATTATTGAAGTCCGCAAGGTGAGTTGGCGCTATGGCCCGTCAAGTCAGAACCTAAAGTCATTGTTTGCAAGACCTGCAAACTGTTGCACAGAATTACTGTTCTCACTACCGTGTGGATCAACGCCTTGCGCACCCTGATGGAGCAGCGCAGCATACCCAAGGATACGTTTCCTGTCCATGAACTGCCCGTGGATTTGCTGGAACATATTGCCCTTTCACCTCACAGGGTAGTCTCTTTGGTCAAGAAATCCGAAGAATTCCCCGTCGAACCAATGGCTATCCGTGTGCTATCGCATCGCTTGACAAAAGGCGAGAAGGACAAATATGGTATAAAGAACATGGGCGACATCGACGGCATTATCTTGGCGCATGGTGGCCGTTATATGGTATCACTTTCAGTAAATCCATCCGACTGGCCTGAATCTACCCTTTTTACCCTGTGGGACTTGGGAGTCACCGCTTTCCACCCTATCCAAGTCCTGACTCGCTTTTCAGAGTCGAGGGTAGGACTTGAATTGCATCTATTTTTTCCCGACCCGGAAAAACCAAGCGTATTCTTCATTGTTTCGGTACAGAGATCATCGCCGTGAGCAATATCTGATGTTCTGATAAAATTAAATTCACTTGGACTTTAGGATCATTGTTCTTGTTCATCAGGTGTTGCTGTCAGATCCGTCGTCAATTACGTTTCTGACAACGCTAGAGATACCGACTGCTACTCGATCAGACCCCTGCTTGGTCGACCTCATGCCGAAATCGCGTAAAGTCATTGTGTCCCTCAAACGCGGTCAAACAATGTCGTTCTGGATTTGGGACTTTTGGAACAACACGGGAGCGCGACTGGTTGGTCCGCAATGGCCAATTACGGAGGAAGCATATGTACATAGCTCTTGTCTCCGCGTCCCTTTACATCCTGACGCTGAACTTCTTGACAGTTGCTTCCATTTCACGACACTATCATATTCGCATCGAAGGACAAGATTGCAGTGTATAACATTCCACCGACCACCTGTTCTTATCTTTCAGGACAAATCATTCCCAAGCATGAGGCTTCACACATTGTCGAGGTGCCTTCAGTAACCTTTGACGCCTTTTACATCCAGCACTGCGTTCGCTCACCCACATCGCAAGAATCGGCCGATCCTTGTCACCTTCTGCGGCTTGATTCTCAACAACTTACCGTATTGGAAATCATAGACATCCCCTCCGACCAATCCCTTATTCCGAAGAAGCACGCCAAAAGGAAAGGCGCCGTCGACGTTTCCGATGTAGAAGCCCATGCTGCTGCCCGAGATAATTATATCGACGGTTGCGACCGGTGTATCTGCATTTCTGGCTTCGATTCCTCCAAGGGCGCATCAATTTGTATGATGGATGTTCGCCTGTCCGGGGAAAAGGGGACAAATGTCGACCTTGCTTTTGTGAACGCAAGTCTGGGCCATTCAAAAGATGATGCTGAGGTGGAAGTTCACGAGTTTTGTCCAATTCTGGGGCGTGGTTGTGTTTTGACTACCAACGGTCAGGTTACTCTTTTTGATTATTTACTACCCCGGTAGATTTCAATTGTTGAATGAGAATTTTTTCTTTCGATTGTGATTCATTCTAAATACTTGCTTTTGATTTATTCCTACCTCTTGCTAGCAATAAAAGACATCTTGAACAAAGACTAAAGCCTCGGAAACACAAGAAGAGAGTGTTCTGACTTGGATGCATGGAAGCAAAAGAACGTTCGGGTGTTGCAGAGGGGTTACGTCGCCGTCGCTGCCGGGGTTTAGAAAATAGCCAATTTGCACACACTTGCACCTCCACCGACTTTGACCTTTATTGCTGGTTTAGCCATTCGGGCGTCTCCCTTGTTAGCCTGTTTGGACGCCGCCTTGCGAGCTATGTCGCCTGATCAGATCGATTGATATTCTCTAAGAGAATCAAAGATACCTTGTAGTCGTGAATTGAAAATGAGCATGTCAATTCGGTGTAGATCATTTTCCCAGTGGATCTGGGGCTGAAGCTGAAGCTTTGCGGTATCGATCGCACCCATTGCGACCTGTCTTCCAAACTGCCAGCCAAATCAGTTACGCTTGGCAGACGAATAACGTCCTTACCCAGTCCGGAACGTCCTCAGTGCTGTCCGGCCACATGGCTACATATGTTTGCCCAGCCCTCCCCAAGAACTCATCTAGCCTGCCTTCCTTGCAGGCCTGATGAAAATACACAGCAACATACTTGATGAATCTGAGCTTTTTGTCCATTGTGGGGAATTGACTTGGAGTATCAGGGATTTCCTGCTGGCTAGCGTCGACGCCTAAACGTCAAGTGACTGCGTAACAGGCCGTCGGAAACCACCTTATAAAGAAGGCGGACAACCTCAAATAGGTACCTCGAATCAGATCTGAAGTATCGATCCTGGGCCTATTGCCATTCCCGTGACACGAGCAGCAGCGAATCATGCGAGAGAGAAGCCAAGCAAGATACAATCTTTTCAAATCCCAGTGTTGATAACAGTTGCAGTAGGTTGGCAGTAGATAATTGCCCTCCATGACGGCCGATTAATTTGCGTCGTACATGGATGAGCGGCAGGCTATGTTCCCGGATTTCTACAAATTCTATGGAAGAAGGACCTGTAGAGGTATCGCTGCTCCAAGCTCCAAGGTAGCCCTTGCAAAGATTCGGTCAGGAGAATCCGTCAATAGAATTAGTAGTAGTTAGATAAGTGAGACGGTATTCCGGATGATGGTATCACAGCTACAGTGGTATAAGTCAGTGAGCTTGTGCGACTGAAAGTACGGCCGAAAGACATGATGACTCAGGTGTGAACTTCTGGGTCGTTCTTTATGAAATTAAGGCCTGCTCCCAACTAATTCCAACTGCCCAATTGCCTCGCCTCCCGGTGATCCGCAGATTAAAAATAGGACTCAATTGCATGCTCTATTTATACTTCATGGGTGCCCAGCCTAGCACGAAAGACCTTCAAATTGGACCGAGCTGGCTTGAGTTGTAATCGTTCTGATCTATATTATTAAACGACAACGGTTTGTCAGCTTCGAATGGCGCCCAGGAAGCGTTCAGGCGCCGCCTGGAAATTATTCAGGCCGCGCCTAAAATCGTTGTGATGGGTGCCGCGCGAGGCACGTGCATTAAGGTCATGTGCCGGTTATGACGCGTCGCGTCCCGTCGGCGTCGCCCTCTTTCCGAACATTGCCCACCAATTCAATCGTGTACCCGCCGCCCCTCTCCTTCTCGACCTGTGACAATTCTGTTCCCAATGCACCTTCTCACCGATTACATAATTGCCTGAATGGGTCCTTTCCCTACTCAGCCAGTCCTTCAAGCTTCATTACCTGCCGCTCCCTGCACATGTCACTGCTACACGTTCCCGTTAGCCATCCCGCTATCAGGTTCATGTCCGGACACAGAAAATCTGCCATCTATCTCAACATGATAAGACTGCACTCCGGAGTGTTCCTTGTTTACGAGCCTCCAACCAAGGTTCAGTCCGTCCTCGATACAACAGGGATACAACAAGTCGTTTGTAGCGTCTGAAGTGTACAGGATCAATCTCGCTCCGCCACTCCGGACGCTCACTGACGCGTCACAGTTCCACATTGACCACGATACACCTCTGCCGCCTGCCTCCACCACCACCCCAGCGTATTGCTCCCCGACAGTCGACTGTTCAGCAGGCTCTACATTTGCGGTTTTCTCAATATGCTGCACTCTCCGGTCATCTTGATTCGTCAAGTATGCTCGAAAGCCTCAGACAAACTTTAGGAGCGGGACCAGTAGATCTTCAGCACGCGGGATTCTCTCTTCTTGGTCACTCCTCTTCGCGCAATTGTTCTTTTCGCGAGTTTCTACTTATGAACACCAGCAGGGCATTGAAGCATAGCGCCACCTCTTTTAAGACCATAATTTTTCGCTGTGAGACTGTGCCATAGCCTCCGTCGAATTCCGGCAGCACGAGATGTGCGCTGTGATCCCATGGCATCAGACGCCTTTAGAGGCCATAGTTTGTGATCTCATTATCGTTCGGGCAGAATGCATACTCAGTGACCACCACACAAATTTGATTCCATGCTGCTTCGACCGCAGTTTGCTGAACGACGTCAAAGACCTCCACAGTGCGTGACAGTTGAGCCTTTCCACCCCTTTCCTTATAAAGTGCCCTCACTCCCAAGAATCATTTATGCTACGACTTGCTACGACCCGTCGGTAGCATGGGAGAGGCCGCGCCAGAAGTTCAAATCATCGCGAAGCTGAATCCGATGAGGGCAGGAAACGACGACAATGATGATGACACATCGTGTCGCACTCATTGCGACGCGTCCTTCGTTCCGTATGCGACCGCTCTTAATCAAGGAACCAGAGGCCCTTCTTCATTGGTTGAGGTCATCGCCTGCGGACATGCATCACCGTTCATTGATTCACCAGTCCAGTCGACTGACACCGACTGTCAACTTCCCAGCTTCTCCTGAGGCACCGCTGACGGCAGGAGGACGGACCATTCAGAGGTCTTCTATCCATGTATTAACGCTGTCCAAGCAGGGCCTCCCCGCAGAAAAGGGTCTGCCACCATGCCAGTAGCGCAGTGCCCACTGCAATTGTCGGCTATGGTGCTTCTGTCGTCCACCCGGTCGTTTTAAACGATGGCTAAATGTGCACCTCCCACCACGACCACCGAACTCGCACCTATTGGATACGCACCACGATAAAATTCCAAATGGCCTTCAAGGTACGTATGTATGTAACATTCCCCCTACTTTGACTGACATTCACTAATTCATGAGTGCCAGGTGTACGGTACTATCGAACTCCAACCCAACAATGTGAGACACCTGTTCATCCCGTCGTGACTCTCAACCTGTCACCTCTCAATTCCTACCTCACTGCCACACTCTTTGCCGTTGCCCTCATCACCGCCCAGCCAGTCGATCAGTCCCTCAATCATTCCCAGCAACTGAGACCACTGCCCCTGTGGCATCCGCGTTTACAAACCCTAGCGTGGACCTTTCCACTTTTTGTTGCAGCCCGTGCCCCATGCTGTAATTGTCTCTTGAACCCGAACTCTTGAGTTCTTCCTCACTTCGCCTCCTTCTCCAACCTTTTTTTTGGGAATTTCACGCAAGGCGGTTTTCGTGAGTGCATCGTCGGTCTTGTATAGATTGGATGCCAAATTGTCGTGAATGTCATAGATTCCAATGAAGGAAGTAATTTGGAGGCGTGATTGACGCATCACTGAAAGCAAGGTTGATCGTTGCTGCTGACAATGATGGCACGAGAGCCAACTCTTTGACAGCACCTTCTAACTATTCCCTCCCGACCGGTTTGAAGAAGTTCTGTCTCTAATGGGTATGATAGTCTCGATGCAGTCCCAGGTCCATTGAAGTGAGGTTTATTGACCTTGAATCAGAAACCAGACCTAATTCGCTCTTGACTAGAAACAGCATCCAACCATATACAGGTATCATACGAGCCTAAGTGAAAAAAGATAGCGACAGTCTAGCTTGAGACAAGACTCAATGTGTAATAATCAGTGGTGGAAGAAAGAATAATGGGATGAATCGACATGAAAGAGAGGAAATTCGGAGTAAACACGACATTCTAAACCATAACTGAGGGAGTTGAGTCACAATAACATACGTTCGGCACAATAGGGAGTTAGCAGGGAACTCATTAACATATGATTGGGAGCTCCGAAGTTGAGATGAAGCTACAATGGCCGCTGCAGCTATCGAAGGCAAACGACGAAGTGTCCACTACATCGGTAAACTCTGAAGATCTCGGATCCTATCAGACCTTTACCAGCCCTATCCAGATGATTCGGAATTATTTGCATCGTGCTTGAAGTCCTTGATTGACTTATTGCGAGCCAGAAACGCGTGGATTTCTTCTTCGTCAATCCTGGAGCCCTTGAGGCTGAGCGCTTTGAGTTGACATTCTGAGCGTTGCAGAAGGCCTTCAATCGCTGGCATGGGTGTGGCATGACCAATTGGGAGTGTCAATGATAATCTTTGCAGGACGGGGAGGGTCAGATAGAGCAGCAAGATGTCGCCCACCGCGGAAGGCTCCAAAGTGATTCCAAGAGTCTGTAGGTGTACATGACTAACGTCATCGATGATGAAGTTGTTCTCAGCGATGGTGAGGCTTTGAAAGCGGCAGGTATTGAGATTTTTGCAGCGACGTAGGAGTTCCAGTGCCTCATCCGTCGAAACATGTTCTAAGGTGATACTCTTGAGCTGCTCCCAGGGAACTTGAACGTCATGCAAATAGTAATTCGCATAACAAAGAGTGTGTACCTTCGAACCATCCAAGAAAGGCGGTAGCGTTTTGCAAACGAAGGCCGAACTTGGTGGGCGTATAGTCAATTTGACCAAGTTGTGCGCCTTTCCCTGTACTCGTGACAATCCTTCATACCAACTTTCAGGAATGATGAGAGCAAGGTCTTGCCACCTGCCGCAATGTAGCATCAGGACGTCAATTATCTCTGTGGAAACACCAGAACTTGAACGTCCTGTCATCCAAATGGCTTCATCTTCCATAGTTATGCGGATAGTAAGGAGCTGCTGTCCGGAACGGCACAGCCAATCGTTGAGTAACTGCGCCTGTGAGGAACAACTGCGCTCTGAGATACGACAATGAAATCTCGACCATAGCCGCGACAATGACCAAGCAATGTCGCGCCAAGCATGGCAGACGTTGCCTAGCGTCAGCGGAAACGTTGTTGGAAGCGTAACATCCTGATCCTCCTCAACGGAAGATAATCCGAGTAGGAATATTTCGCATAAGAGTTCCGGAGGTATGCGTGCTATAGGTATGGTTCGATTGAGCGATCTCCTGGCAATTGCTGCTCGTCGACGAATCTTCTGAATAACTCGTTCCAATTGCTGGATTTCATCGTCAATTTCAGACAGGCGACACTGAATCTCTGCTGTTGAAAGAGTCTCTACTCTGTCCGATGAACTGGCTTGCAGGCCTCTAGATATTGCTGAGTCGACTGGCCATCTCATTTGTCCACTACAGCCTGAACAACTTGTTACCTGTTGAAGGGAGTCAACTCTCGGCTCTTGATTGATAAAGAAAAGAGTTGCACGTTGGAATCCATATATCCTGGTCAAGAAAAGAGCTATGCCACCAGTTCTCTAGACTCTAGTTGAAGCTGGAGGGAGTTGGTAGGCAGATATGGACGAATCCTGCAAAACGTGTACGTACTTGATGCATTACGGCTTCCTGCAGAACTATGGTCATCAATTTCACGACACGCGGGGCTTGAACGCTTGAGCGATCATGCCCACCTAGAAGTTGTGCGCAATCTCACTCCAATCTCAATCTTAAGCATCCCTCAAGGGCCATATTAATTGCTTATGACCAGCCTCGACGATTCTTGAAATGCCGACTGATCATGGCTCATTTACTGGATTGAGTCCAATTCAAGTTAGTAGTAGCTGATCCTCAGATACGGCTTTAGAGTACCATCATTCTCCGAGAAGACCAATTTGATAAGTACTGTGCATCTAACTTACTGAGAGCGCGGCCAATCTGATACCTGATTGAACGATTAAGCCGCGGATTTCATTACCCTCGAAGACATGAGGGCGAACATCTCAGTGCACAAGATACCGAAAACGCAAATGCGAACGCCGCGGTGAATCAACCCTGTCATCTAAGTAGATAAAAATAGCTCAGTAATGAGCAGTAATGAGCCAGATAGATATCAGAGACACTACTGAAGGCTGAGTCGGATGGCTCGGAAGGACGAATATTGAATTTCCGTCAGACTTGGCTGTCAGCAAGCAGTTGGGTTTGATTCTTACTTGGTTTCTGTTCGTCGCCGGATCGAGGTTAACAGGCATAGCCGTAAACCACTCCTCTGCATGTCGCCATATGTTTCGCGACCCATACGCGAATGTACCTTTGACCACAGTATTCGCAGGGCGAGGTCAGATTGCGCCACTCCTCTTCCAAAATTCCATGTCCTTTGGCAAGCCTTTGAACCAGGGCAAGACTCATCGTATCCGTGTCGCCTGTGTTCGATTCGCCAACGGGCGCTACTGGCAGTTTGGGGTACTCGGCTTTATTGATAAGGGAGGCTCGAGAAGAGACCTTAGGTTTTTTAGCCAGATATCCGATCATCTCCAATTGCTTATGCGCAGGGAGAGGAGGCGGCTGAGGAAATAACTTCAAAAGATCTATTCCAGCGCATCGAGGACGGGCGATACGTTTCAGATGTCGCGCTAGCATATCGTCAGGTTGGAAGCGAGCTAATAAAACATATTTTAACCTGAATAGGAGTCTAGCAAGATTGCATACGTACGTCTCGTCATAAGGTATATCTCCCTGCTGAACCTGAAGTCCCTGTATAATTGACACCCCGTGGGCTGGTCAGGGCCTGTGAACTCCCCCAGGTAACCTGGAAAATAAGGAGCCACGACGAATTCCTGGTGTGCCATGTTTTTGAAGGCCTCCAATAACATCTGTATAGGCGGTGGGGATCCTGACATGAATTGAGTCACTTGCCGGGCAAGCCAAAACCGAACTAACCGTCTGTAAGTAGATGTGGATAACTCGACGTCCGAGTAGCAAGCTGCGATACCGTGGTCAAGTTTACTACGGGTATCATCAGGCAAGAACACAGGGCTAGGAGGGACAGACAGAAAGCTCACCGAACATTCCACATCTGGAAGGTGTTTTATTGCAAACGGCGACGACTTCTTCCGTCACCTTGCTGGTGCCTATGCGGCAAGGCGACAGAATGCTGAGGGAGGAGTCCAAGAGCCCACAGTTGCAAGTCATCGATATCCTTCGCTGATAATTGAAGCTCGCGAGTTCTGATGCAGGAAGCCGTTTTCCATCAGCTCCAACTGGCCTGTAGACTAGATCATTTACAGTAACTGAAGTATTGACAATAAAATCGCTCACCATGCAACCTCAACTAGCTTCCCCGCAGTCCTAGAAAACAAAATCAAATTCGGACTGTGCAGTTGTAACTGCTGCGAGTACTTGTAGACAGGGTGGTTATCCATGACGGACGGCCTTGGAGTACGACGTCTTATGACGGTGTTATGGAAGACGCACTTGAGATCGGGAGTGACTCGTGGTACTATCAGAAAAAGACCACGTTTCTCTGGAAAGGAAGTTAGAGCTTATTTGAACTGTGTTCCAGGAGTAGTGTTTCAACGCCATTCTGCACTTAGTCGCCAAGCAAGCTCGCCGATACCAGTCAGTCTCCAGCAACACACCTCCTTCCATAGATCTCACGTCATTAGATTGATCAATGTCCACAGGAAGTCTACAGAAGACTATGAAACCCGCTGGCCGTTTCTTTTGCGTCGTGGTTCTATTCTCTGAAATGCGGTTCTCTTTGAGCCGCAGAAAAGTCTATCTTCTCCCAGGCGGGCTTTTATAACAAGAAAGTGTCGAGAAAGCATTTGAGATCAGTGTAGACGGATGCAGGAAGTGGGTTATCTCGTGCGGATCCCCATAATCATCGATCATCTGATTCATCACAAGGGCGGCTGACCGTGTGAGTGATACTATTACCAATATCGATCCGCTGCTATCTAACTTATAGCCCTTTTCTTCACTTCACTGGCGACTCTGATTCCATTTTATCTGAATACCTGAAAGACGCGTGGACGTTGTCAATCTGTTTTGCGATCGCCAGGGTCGCCTCATCTGCAACGTCCTCTATAATCAGGTGCCCTATGACGCAAACTCCAATCCTCCTGAGACCCAGCAAATTCCTTTGTAACAGTCCGGTGCGTTCTTATTTATTAAAAAAAACAAAAGAAACTCCACCCTGCCGCATACCAGTATAGCCTGGTTGCCAATCTATTAGAAGGATGTGCGGTCTGTCAGTACGCCTCTGTTACAGGTAGGGATGTTGGCGCTTGTATCACAAACACGTCCTCGACGTCTATCCGATTTTGACCTCCACAGAGCAAGCCCGGGGTGTCAAAAATCCTGAGCATATTATCATAGCAACAATGCTCGATAAGTCGATGTTAGACGCAGCCCAGCAGTGTGTCAGATAATCAATAATCTCGCATACATTTCGTAATCAACTGTGGGTGAGCTTGGTAGACCGGTAACGAAGTCAAGACAAGTCAGCTGGAATGATAGTTGGACGGGCTAGTGATCTGAATATTGTCACACGAATCGTGAACGAATCTACACAGATGCCAAGTGCAAGATAGCTGACGGAAGGTTGAACAATGGAAACATACCAGGAGGTGACGAGAAAGGCGACACATTTTCTCAGCCAAGCCTCATCAGCCCGCGGAAGGATGGGGCCCTTCAGCAGGAGCGGCACAATAGCAATTGCAATGGCGTCCCTAAAGAAATTTATGCCGCAATCGCGACTAGCTGCACGAGGTCTGAGTTCATGGAGAGGCGGCAAGGGGCGGCAAGCGCAAGCACGAGCAGTGCGCAAACCTGTTCGCCCAGAAGCGATCTTGCAGGAGAAAGGTCTTATGGTTTGTTTGAAGACTAACGCGTTTTATATTAGGCCATGGCACGACCATTGACGGAGGTGATCACTGCCATGATTTCCCCGATTACTCCTTCAACGAAGACACCACATCTTGCAGCATTTGACAGATTAAAACCCAACACAGTTAACTCTCAGCAAAAATTGATCTTGATTGCAAGCCGAAGAGTCAAATTGTCGAGGGATGAGAGGATGCGGACAGCCTGAGATTCAGGACACTGATCGACAAAACCCAGAGTGTCTCGAGGAAATAAAGGACGCCTAATTGTTCTGGGCGAGCACGTTGAGGAGAAGTTTACTTCGGCATTACTGGCTTTACGTGCTGGTAGCAAGATAACTGTACTTACTTAGGCTTAATTAGAGTGCAGACATGGAACATTGCATGTCGAGGCCTCCAAATTTTTTTCCAAGTGGCCATTGAACAAGAACACCTAGGTACATTTTATGTCCAAAGCCGTCCATGGCCGATTCATGCGAGCCCACCAGGCGCCGTAGTGTCGCCGTGATGAGAATTGTAGCTCCGATTGAGATGCCCGAGATGTCCGTGCCAAATTGTGGCAGCCGCTCTCTCCGGAGCTTTTAACTATTTGTTTGGCAACGACCACGGCAATTTCCCCCGTACCATTGAGCAAGTAGCGAAGCCGNGCTCCGATTGAGATGCCCGAGATGTCCGTGCCAAATTGTGGCAGCCGCTCTCTCCGGAGCTTTTAACTATTTGTTTGGCAACGACCACGGCAATTTCCCCCGTACCATTGAGCAAGTAGCGAAGCCGACAGCGCTGCTCCTAGGAGCCTGCTTACAACCTGAGCGATTTCTAGATAGCGACTCGTGCTGAATTGAAATTAGAAATCAGACATATTTAGTTATCTAGCCATGGTGCTCGGCACGACGCAACTGTCTAATATCGGAAAATAAATTTAGAGGTCCGCTGAGGGCTGGCATTCTCCATCGTCCAAACGCGGAAGTAAATTCAAAATGCCAAATTCTACGGAAACGATTCAAGACAGTAAGTCAAAGCGACGAGATACACCTTGCGAGAACTATATACAAGCAGAGGAAAAGAGCAGTCCTAGCCCGGACTTCTGTACCAATGGTCGAGGAAGATTGCAAAGTCGGACTGAGCGACGTATTGCCCCCCATTTTCGAGAGAAAAAGTCGAGAACTATTGCTAATGGGATTTCCTATAATTTGTGCCAATGACACTGCAGAGAATGGTCGACCTGAAAGGTTGGTTGGCCATTATGACCCGAGATCCCGGAATATTGATGCACATTTCTGGGAGAGCTAATGATGGGCGCCGTATGGAGGCAGGCTTGAGATGAAAGATCAGAAGTCGCTGATGTGCCGAGTGTGCCAATGTTGGCCTGACATCGACTAGGGACACCACCACAGAAACTTTCTGTGTTGAATGGCTCTCTACAAAGATTCAGTGTAGCTGTGGCAATCGGCAACTTGGTAGAAGACCCATCATATACTTGAGCAGCGTGTTCTTGTCTCTGTTGGTCAATGTGTCAGAGGAGAACAGGATAGTTCCCAATCTACTTGCCCTCAATTGCCTCTGTTCACTAGTATCGGCAAACTTGACAGAGATTCGACAGCTGGAGTCGTTCCCTTCCCGAACCATGCGCCCATTGAGACGTTGGATGATCTCCTCGGCACCAGTTCGAGAGTCAAGCCTGCGAGAGGGGTTGAATCAAATCTCCGAGGAAAGCAAGACAAACGACAGAAAGGAACAGACTGACCTAGCAAACGCAATAGTCCTCGAGGGATTACCTAATCTGGTCTGAAAAAATCGACTACTTATTATCCTGTATGGTGATACTAATGCAGCAAGAGTCTGTTTAGAGGATCATGAGCACATGTGAGGTTCTGGACTTTCGACACTGGACTCAATAATACAGACGTATTGATCAACGCCAAGAGGAAGCCTAGCAAATGAGGTCGGCAACATCAATCTGATAATTACTGCAAGAAAACCTACCCCTCCATATAAAGGTTGGTGTTCATGGGGTCTTGCAAACTCTGCATCCGTGCTTCGAAGGAAGCTTCGCCACTCAAAAGGCCAAGATCAGGACCATCACGGGCAGTGTAATGTTGAGTGTAAGCCATTCCAGGAATTTTGTGAAATTGCTGTCGAGATGGAGAAGAGGGGCCCGCAATAGTCTGAGACTAGGGAGGAGGAGCATTGACATCGACGTACCTTGCAGAAAGTGGGGTGCAGATTTCGATGCCTTCTCAAGGTCGAGATACAATTTTCAGCCGCTGCGATCGTTTCGAACCTAGATATAGATCCTCAGCAAGACTTTTCACAGAAGGGAAACGAGACAAGAGGTGAATCTCACAAGACAAATCCGTAGCCACTCTCAATATCTCTCCCTTCTCTCGTAAACGTCCTCACGCTACGGACTTCGCCGAAGGCAGAAACCATTGCAAACAACTGATCCTCTGGGAAGTGAGGAGGAAGCCCATTGATATAAACATTCGGCGTCCAGAGGTTATGATTGGAAGCTAGAGCACTAGCATGACAAGTATCAAACAAGGTCGAAACGGCGCCTGATATACCGATGTTCGATGTCGGAGAGCCAATGCTGGGTCTAGCTAAACGACATGGAGAGGCATTGAATCCTGGAGGTAAGTCGCTCCGGCAGGGGGGTAACTGTGGATGCGGTATTCCAGGCAAGGCTTGCTGCAGGTGTTGTCCCCCAGCCAGTCCACCGCCGCCAGCGTAAACACACATGGGGCTCCGAATATCAATTATAGCACGTCGCTGAGGTCCAAGCGTGGTCACCATGCCGAGTTGAGCACACTTGTTGCGCCATTGTTGCCCGTCTAGATCTTGCAACTGAAGTCGCTGATGATACTTGTCACGACGAATCAAATGCGGGCATGATATGGGATTCGAAAGATCCAAAGGAGGGGGGAGAATACGCATGGATGCAGATGGCAAGGATAAGTAATTCCTAACTGGGGGCTCGACACCGCCAGCAGTAAGGAAAGCGGTGTTGCCTCCCTCAAGGGTAGTAGCATCGAAGACACGCGAAGGCGACGCTAAACTAGGATGACCCGCCGAAAAATCCATTCCACTGAAATTGGCGTCCATGTTGAGCGCACTCGCAGTTGGAGAACAGCTGCGAGAATACGATGGCGAAGTAGGCTTGGGTAATTGTATAATCGATGCCACTTGCTTGGGGTAATCTAAGGGGCATCGAGTGCCGACGGTCGATAAGTCTGGAAATGCCCCAGCGGGCGATAGGGACATTTGACCCTGGCAATGCTCCGCGGATCTAGGCAGTGGCCATGAATCAGGGGACCAGCCGGATTCATCGCATGCTGAATCCAAGCCAATGCCAGTTTCGCTGTTCGTGTGAGTACCAACGAGCCACTCATCTTGCAGCGAAGACCCTCGATCAGGCACTTTAGTTGAATAGACTACATCACCGGGTTCGACAGAAAGTCCATTGTTACACGCCGATTGGATAGGACTAAGCCGAGAGGGACAAAGAGTAGAGGTGGGGTTTGAAGCCGTGCCATAGAGACTCCTATGGCTTGATTTGCCGGCGAAAATGGCGGTCTGCAAAGGAGCAGTGTCGACATCCTTATCCACCTCGCTGTTTTCGTCTGGATCCGCAAGCATATAATGTGAATGCAATGGTTGTCCCCCGGTCTGACCATGACAAAAGGGCGACGTTGCAGGACATGTAGATGCCAACACTATGGCAGCGTGCGAAGGCGCGCCGAGTTCAGTGCTACTGCAGCTGTAGCTGCCAGGATATGGAAGAGGAGGTGGTGTAGGTGCCGGTTTGGTTGCCAAGGGAGGGAGGGGTGGCTGAG
>NHYE01001306.1:3269-14115 GCA_002938385.1 Gymnopilus dilepis | reverse complement strand
TTCTTTTCTCTTTAGTCGCTAGCTTGCACAAGTATCGGAACTCTAGTCTCTTCCTCTTTCTCCCTCTCTCTCTGTGTTGTCTACATGTCCATCCGTCTGTCTGCCTGACTCTTTACCCTTTTCTTAATTTTGGTTTTACCAGCAGTAGCATTACATTACATTACACCTCCACCCTTATTCAACCCTTCCCCCCTTTCTGTCTTACTGTCAACGTCGATACTCTGTCGATGGTCCGGCTTGTCGCAATAGTTGTTGTTGTTGTTACTTCCTCTTTTCCTTTCTTTTTTTTCTTTGTGTTACTTTCTCTTTCTGCCTCGAATTCATAGGATTGTACTACAGAATCTCTTTCTCGATCTTGACATACATACACAACAAACGCTCTGTCGCTCTGTGCATAACTGCATTTTAGTATCTACATAAATTCGACTGATAGACGAAGGAAGGGATCCGAAAAGATTGGATGGGTATTTGTGCATTTATTTCTACTGTCAGTGTTAATCTATCCTACTTACTCCCTGTTCATCAGGATGCTAAGCCAGCAATAGGCAATAGGCAAGAGGCAGAGAGAGTCAAGAGGGCTAGAAGGCGAGAAATCTGTGCTCAGGCCACCGAGCTGACTGTTTCCCGACGACGATGAGTATAAGTCAGTACCTCAGGCTGTGGACACGACTATTGTCCATCAGACGAGACTGACTATGTAGTCCTTTCTTTGTCTCCCTGCGGTGGCCTGGCGTTGATTCCTCTTGCTCTTTGAGGGTATGATCTGGATGTTGGTCGGTGATGAGATGGCATTCAAGTACTTGAGAAAGAAAAAGGAAAAACCACGAGAGAGAGGAAGACAAGATAAGATCCCCACGTCGCAATTTCAAACCTGGAACCGAAGATGAAAAGGAAGTGATCGTAGCGGCGGGCGTACAGAGCACAACCACTGAGCAGCTCAAGGCAGCACGCCGTGTCATCACTGCAGTCAATCATACAAACCAAGTAGCCGCTCTCTTGAACTGCAGCTGCCTGCTTCGAGGGGATATGACCAGTAGCGATGCACATGCTCCTCGGCCCGCTGCCCTCGACCTGGTGATAGTACTCGTATGCTGAAACCGACACCCTGAAAAGCGGAAGCAACATCATAGAGGTGAAGCTGATTACTGCGAAGCCTCGCGAGTCATTCGGAAGGATGGGCGGGTATGACTGGCGATACGCTCCGAGAAAGGTTTGACGTTGTCCGCTTTTCCTGGGTGGTTGTGGTCGTGAGGCCGGTGCGGTGCGGTGCTAGAGTATGGATGGATGGCAGAGGGGGGAAAGGGGGTGTGAAGGAAGGAAGGAAGGAAGAGGAGAAGGAATGATAACGTGCGATTTTCAAAGCCGATGCTGTCAGTAGCGGATGCAAGAGAACAGGTCATAGCTGGTACAAACGTTTCAACCCAATCGCTGGGTATCAGCATAGTCGGGCCTCGACGCCTCGTCGCTGCCAGGTCATCGATTCGCATGGACCCGGTCGCACAGTCATCCAACGCCATATGACCACCCAGCGGTCTTTGTCCCCAGCCAGCCACGACCTGTAGAATGTACCCTACTTGCTACCCTGAACGACAATACATGGAGTTCAGAATAGACCGGCCAGCTCAAGGATCTGAAAGATCAAGATATCGAATCAAGATCGGCCAGTCGATGAGTTGGGCAGACAGAGAAGTATCGCGTTTGTCGTCCAGGGTCTGGAGCACTGGGATATGGGACGGGCATTGGAAGTGTCGTAATAAAGCTAGGGGGACGCAGACCTCCCTGAGGCGAATTCTACTAGAAGTGATTGGAAAGAAGATAAGGAAGAAAAGGCTCATCAAGGTGAATTGGAGGTCCAGTCATATTTTTGAAATGGCATTTCTAGGAGACCGCACAACTCGCTTGCTGGATGTCGCAAAAATCAGCCAGTCAAATTACTCGAGCACTCTTGGTCTGAGGGGGAAAGACAGGTTGGTTGAGGGCGAAGATGCATTTCCTTATCGTGGCTTTTAGACTGTGTGTGTGGGTGATAAAGTCAATTGAAGCCCTGTCAGTATGCAGTTGGTGGACCGAAGGGAAGAAGCGAACGATTGATCAATGCATCCGATTTGGTAGTATTTTTCCAGGGAGGGACGCTGTGGAGGACTCATGTGACTGACGCGTCTCGACTCTCGACCCTCCCTCTTACGGTCACTGTACCCTCCTCCTTTCAGATGACTGTCGACAAAGAATTTCTCTGCGAGATTCTTTGTATTTCACACGGACAGAAGGCTTGGGTGCTTTTCGACGACTTGAGCACCTTAACACCCCAAATGCGACACGAAGTTGCCTACGCGTTGCCAACTCTTCGAACTCGCCAACTTCAGCGAGTGCAGAAGGTATGTGAGCCTGCTCTTCCTTCTTGAGTGCTATGACTTATTGCCACCATTGATTTGACCTGTTGAAGATAACTCTCAGCGACAACCTTGAACCCGAGATTAGAAAGTCGGCACGGTGCCTGCGCAGTGCAGCTAATTAAAGCTGCAGAGTCAACTGACTGCAGATCTACGGAAGTGGGCCCGACGAGGGGGACTATCTGTGACTGACATTAGCAAGCGTCGACGATTGGTTAAGAATCCTTCTGATGACATCGGGCATCAATGTCTTCCGCGATATTCTGAAGCCAATTTACAGGGTACGAGATGCCAAGTTGTACCATTCACCACATATTATTAACGCTCATGCAGGATTGGGACCATGTCGATACACCGAATCCTTATCGACTACTATGACTTCCACCAGCTCCGATCCTGGTGATTCCTTGTCTCTCGTCTGCGCAGCATGTCGGGAGGGTCCTTTTTCCTATGACGGATTTCGCAAGGCTGTTGCAAGTTGGCATTCCAACAATACGACGGGCTATGACTACACCACAACGTGGCAGAATATTTCAGACTCTATCACGAAGGAAGACTGTCGTTGGTGCACCATCGTGAGACGTACTAGGGATGAGCTGCCAGCTGAAAATTTTCCTGGCCCTACCGCGGAGAGCGTTGAAGTCAAGATACAGATTACGATCGGAGCGCGCAAGGTATTGGCGATATTCCTCAACGGAGAGAAAGCTATGGAATATTGGATTTATGGCTATCCTGGTGCGTTTCGCGTTCTAATATGTGAAGCACGGCGAGAAGCCAATCCGATTTCGGCGTACAGATGACGTCTCTATGAGCGAAATCGGTCGAGTACTAGACACGTCCAAGAAACAGTCTTACGTGGACTACGAGAAGGCCATACAGTGCGTCAAGGCTTGTGACGACCATGAGCACTGTCCGGCTGTGGAGGAAACGTACCTTCCGACACGTGTTATCGATTGCTCAGATCCATCAAAGCCTCGCCTATTCGAGACGCATCGGCAGATTCAAGCTCACTATTGCACTCTCAGCTACGTATGGGGAGGAGAACAGCATCAGAAGACTACAACGGCGAACATCGACACCTACGTTCGAGAGGGCATCAATGTGCCTCTTCCGCAGACAATTGCAGATGCGATCTTGGCGACCAATAAACTGGGTTGTCGATACCTTTGGGTGGACGCACTGTGCATCATACAGGATTCGGTGGAAGATAAGGTCAAAGAATTGGCGGACATGGCGCATATCTATCGCGATGCGTATATCACGCTCTCTGTTCTATCCTCATTTCGAGCCGACCATGGATTTCTTCCGGACGAACGCGAGCCAGATGTGGTAGCTTTCTATACCAATGGATCTAGCTCTGCTGGGCGCATGCTGTTGGAGTACGTGATTCCTCGTCCACTACCTGGGCGCGGCAAATACGAGACGGTAGTCTTGCACCGACCCCTCGACAAACGCGGTTGGTGTCTGCAAGAAAGCATTCTTCCAGCGAGAAGGCTCATCTTCCAACCTCCCTTCCTTTATTACAAGTGCCCCAGTTTCACTCAGCTCAACATTTCGCGACCGACGCAGCTCGACCGAATGTTTTACGGTCAACAGACCGCCTACCCGGTCGACGACCACATCCTTTTCCAGGGCAAGGACAGTGCCAACCCCCCAGCTGACGAGGGCACGGTGCGGGAGCGGTGGCGCAAATTGCTTCTAGATTACACTGAGCGAAGTATCACTGTCCCATACGACAAGTTGGTCGCGCTGGCAGGTGTGGCTCAGATATTCGGAAGCCTTTCAAAGGATGCTTATGTCGCGGGATTATGGAAGAAAACCTTGATTTCAGACCTCCTCTGGACAATATGGCCTCCTATGGGTCCGGATGCAGCTTCACTTCCACGTCCTGTAGATTACCGTGCACCATCCTGGTCCTGGGCATCTGTTGACGCAAAACTGGACCTCCACACTTTTGGTGCTCCTCCATCTGCTGCAACGTATGAAGCTGAAGTACTGGGAGTTGACGTAGCTCTCAAGAACGAGACTCTTCAATTCGGTGAAGTGGCGGACGCAAAACTCTTCCTGAAAGCCAAAATACATCCACTCATGCGCGACGGGAGCAAGTGCGTGTTCACCGAGATCAAAGGTGCTCGCAGCGAAGGCAACCCCTTTGTGAGGACAGAATTCAACTGGGAATGGAAGCCCCCTGGTGGAAATTGCTTGGAACCTGTGGCACCCAATCCGACGGATAGTCAGACCGACTCGGACGATGGCGACGACGACGACCGAGTCTCAGGCATCGTTTTTGATTCGGCAGAGGGTACAGCACCAGATCCTCCGCTTGACTTTTTTGTCGTGATTCTACGTGCCGGAAGACAATGGAGAAACGTGGGTGATTGGATGCACGGGTTGCTTTTGCTGCCTGTCGAAGGGGAAGCTGAGCAATATCGGAGAGTCGCGAAGCTGAACCTCCAGTACGATTTTCAGTGGCCGGATTGGTTTGATTCGGCACCATTGAAGACGCTCACTCTAGTTTAGGTGTAACGATTGTCGTAAAGCTACGGACATTTCTTTCGTCTTCGCTCATGATCACCCGATTGGCGTTAGTCTGAGACCGTATATTAGGGTTCAGTCAACAATGGGAAACTGAAGGCGAGATATGGCACGGTGTTCTTTGTGGACCGATGGAAGATAAGCTATTTGTAAACCAGCTCCCAGAGGCTAGAAAATTCGACTATTCACCCATGACCTCCATGACATACACGCCCTCGGAACATGGGGCATCCGATGCTAGCTCTGCCATTCCCTAGGGTATGTCTGGAGGCTCGATAGCTATATAAGCGCCTTTAGTAGAACAAATAGAATCGTAAATTCAACTTACATTTCCGATAACCACCGCACGACTGCATAAAAATGACCAAAAACTCTCCTCGTAGGCAGCCGCTTTTGCCATCTCATCCAGTTTCTCTTCAGCTAATGAACCCAACAGTCGATTTTCAGTGGAAAGGGACGAATTTCCGAACCTCTTGGGACCATGGCGGCCCTGCTCGAACTTATCAGGTCACACTTACTGCTGTCAGTCCCAGTGGACGATATATCGAGAATGGAAAAATTAGCGGAACGGGTTCTTCCTGTGGACAAAGATTTAGAGTAAAAAATGGCGTCTTCAACGCCCTGACCAAAAAGCTCAGCTTCGACATGGAATTCATTGAGAACCATCCTCCGGAGACATTTACGGGAAGATTGGAAGCTGGCCGTGAGCCGATAGCAAATCTCCTTATCGTCGAGAGCATTGCTGGCACGGTCAAGGTACACCCGAGATGGCTGGCAAGCAAAACAGGGCAAGTGAAATCGCTATATACTCGGTACTCTGCTTCTGTCACCTTGTTTGTGAGTGCAATAGTGGGAAGCTTCAAATAATCCATCTAATGCATGACACGGTTCTAGAAGACAAATCCGGGCCCATGAATATCTGGCTGGAAGTTATGTCAGCGCTTGAAGCCGCGATTCTGAGTGATATAGCCTATGGGACTGTTTTTTTTTATTTCCTGGAACAAAGTGGACTATATAAAAGCAATACAGTTACCATGACTCTTGCAAGAAAATTACGGCTTAGCGGACGTAAAGCAAGCTACATGAATCGACTTCCCAAAGCCGCGTGGTAATCGCTTTGACGCCCGGCGAAGGTTCAAGGAGACAGTAGTGCCGAAGACACAATAGTCGCATATCATCCAGCCCGTCTTTGGGTGACGCGGTGCATTTCTAGATGTACCTCTTCATAGGGCGTTTCAATCCCTAAGCTATGGTCTTGAGCGGTAGATAGACTGCGGCCCCGTTAGGAGCTACGACGCAAGGTACGTCGGAAAAACATATCGATCCTTTACTTCGCAGCGATGGACGGTCTATCTGACGCTCAGGGACGTACGATATTCGCCAAAGCAAAGTCCGGTTGTGAAGAGTTTTAGGAAGATGGCCGAGTCTGGACAGTGAGACGACGAAGGCTCGAGGATTGAAAATTGAAAACTGCTCTCAACGAAAATGACAAGGACCCGAATCTGCCGCATATCTGGACTTGGGATAATTACGGCGTCCTGCTCCCCAAGCTCACAGAAGTAAGTTCTTGTCCGGGTGCACGTTGCCCAGCGAGTCCAGAATTCATAGTTGCCAGAGAGAGGCAAAAACAACAGGCGGAGACACTGAGTCGCTTTAGTCGCTCTAGGCTGGACTTGCACTAACAGTGCAAAAACCACAGAATTCAACTCACCCTCCTACCATGTAGAGTAGATTTAGGAACGTGAGACCATCGAAGAGGAGCAGGGAGGAGAGAACTAGAGGCGGCTGAGTTTTTGGCTGCAACGTGCCAAATGTTTGAGCTCTAGAATGGAGGGAAAGGTGGTGGACGAAGAAAAGAGGGTTGAAGGGCTTACACCGCCAAGTTGCCCTGACCTCAGTGTAAGATCAATGGAAGGTTGTAAATGGCCCACCTACCGGATGGTGGATGAAGGCCCAATCTGACCTTCATTTCGGCCTAGGTCCGAAATTTAATTCACGTCATTCTGATGCCCGGTTATAAATCTGACATCGGTGGCCTGGCCTTGCCATGAGATCTTAGAGGGACCTTCTGGGGGCCTCTGCCAAAGATCTTGGAGTACGAACACAGGCTGCCATTCAACATCTGTCCTTTGTAACGTCTGTCAGTTGTATGCTCTGATGTCGTAAAGTAGCAGAATTGATATGCTTCTCTTGCAATTCCCGTGTAAGGCTGCTCTGTCAATTCTATCTGATTCTTATTAAAGGCGAATAGAAATATAACGGGCAATTTTTTATAGAATTACGTAGCAGGCATTGAATACAGCGTATACAAATCAATATTAATTACAATCACAATTGGAGCGACGATATTACTTGGTCTTCCTCTTCTTCGCCGTCTTGACACCAAGGACGCCCTTGACACACTTAGCAACAACCTTTTGCCACTGGGGAAGTGCCTGCTGCTCTACGGCCTTGCGCCCTGAGACTTCGGGGAAACCGTACTTAACTTTATCCTCTTCATATGTCAAAAGAAAGATACTTTGGACAGTCGGTCAGTCTTCTGACATTACTGAGAATGGAGGGACAATAACGTACTCTTTGATCTCCTTCTCTGTCTTGCATGCTTTGCGCAGTTCTTCGATGGTGTTATCCACCATGAGCCAGAACTGGTCGTCTGATGCTGCAGTGGCAGGAGCATCCTCGGCACTGGTGTCGCCCGCGAGACAGTCACGCTATACAAAGGTATCAGTGAGGGAAAACATGTGGAAACAAGGAGATACGCGCCAGGAATGCAAAGCGAATATAATGGTCGAGGGTAGGTTGGACAGGAGTGTCGCCTATGAGGGCATGTGTCAAATCGGCGATATTCTTCGTGCTTGAGTCAAGTTCGAGCGATGCCTTGAGCTGTAAATAAACTCAGTCATTGTTCCCATGGTTAACAGAATAGAACGTCACCTTGTTCTTCATGGCACTGCGGTAGATCGTGAGTACTCTTCCGATCTCGCTCAACACTTTCTTAACTCGTGCACTGTCTGATTGGTCCGGAAGATTGTGGACATTCAATTCGCCCATGGCGTCCTACACCACCAAAGATCTCTTGAGCAAACAAAAAGGTGAAATGAGTGAACTGCGCGACGTACAATGACAGTATCCGCGATGTTGCCACGATAGGAAGTGATAGTTGGAGAAAGAAGTGCTGCGCGCGAATAGTTCTTGATGTTGGCCTTCAGAAACAGGACGAGGAAGGGAAGAAGGTTTAATAATTTAGGTAGCAGCTCAGAAGAAGACATACCTTGAGGTCGTCTGGTATCTTGTACTCTTCATCACGTTTCAGCTCTTGGACAATATTTCGAATTTCAAGGCTGATGGCGAACTGTGCAATGCGCTGTTCAGCGTCGAGCATCATCTGCCAACAGAGGGGGTTCGTCAGATATGATATCTGAACATAAGACGCGTGTCTTACTGCAAAATCCTCCAACTGCTTTGCGTCCTTCTCATTCAGCTTCATATTGCGCGCCAAGGTCTTCGAAAACTCCTTCAATGCACCACTAGATATGACTGGGGCGAAGGCGGGCTCTTGAAGCATTGAGGGTGATTGGTTGAGAATACCTTCAGGGAGATTCTCAGTGTCGTCAGAGCCCCGATTTGCAGGTAAGTCGCAATGCGTTGAGCCCATAAAGGAGTCAGCGTCATCTGACTGGCCAGCGTTACTGCTCGCGCCGTGCTGAAATCTGATCCAACCGTTCAAAGACACCTTGGTTGGGCGCCCGCTTCTCAGATTACTGCGGGTAAGTGAAAAAGTACTATCTAAAAATCTTCACAACGAACAACTTGAGCATTGACAGGTGCAATACGCTTCGAAGGCCGAAAGCGATCTCCACCAATTGCTTGGGATGCGACTGAAGCCTCAAAGCATGCCACCAACGTGGATGTAGTCACTCAAGAAGAAAGGTTACAGACGTGGCGCAAAGGTGTCAGTACCACTGCGCAGTCCGGGGATCATTGTTCTGTTGGTTCATGGGTCATTGCGAAGGACAACAAGACAGTGAGTAAAATTTCGATATATGAGCAGCAACAATGACCAAGTTCTGACGTCAAATTACAACAGGGAAAGCATCATATTGGCCGAATCTGTGAGATTATCGCCCCAGATAATACATCTGCAGCAATGAAGGGAGTGATCGTGCTCGAGCTTTTCGATCTTGGCCAAAATCGTCACCCTGATTTTGGCCTTCCAATTCTGCAGCGTCCACCAGCAGAGCACGGAAGCTATACCTTACTCTCAACGAAGGCAAGCATCACAGTTGACTCTTTATCCCTCACAATGTTCATCCGTTCATCCAGGATGTACAGTTCTCCTTTTCAGCACAGCATGACTGTCTGACCAGTGATTGTTCCGCCACTGCTCTCCAGCCTCAACGCCAGGAACGGCAGGCAACAAGTCGTATGAATAAACTGATTGCCCACAGTAACGATGATCGCTTCATAATCAATTTATATGGACTTCACAATGCCAACCTTCTTCGCAAATTCATTCCGAAGCAACTCACAAAGCCAGTCCCACTATACAGTGACCGCAAAGCATTTCATTATGAGGTGGCAGCAAAACTACGGATCCAACAAACAGAGAAAAGAGCTAGGACAAAGCAGAAGAGGGCAGCAACTGCAGCTGCAAAGAAGGCGAAGAAAGCTGCAGCTGAACCTGGGGGACAGTCAACTGTTGTTACAGCTGAGCCTGAATCAGGAGACGAGATGGTGCATGAATCAGAAGAAGACTTGGATGGTGGCTTAGAGGACGACATGGATGGGGAAGAGGTAGAGGAACAAAGGAAGAGACGAGGGCCGAAGAGAAAACGGAGGAAAGTATAGCTTGTATTACACTTTAATCATGTTCATATTTGCGGCGCTTATTCGACGAGCTATCCTCAAGCGACTGATTTTCTTGACTTGCAAAACGGACGGCATTGAAAGCTGAAGTCGGTCCAGGAATCAAGTACGTTTGTGAGCCCTAAATCGGAAAAGTCACCAACTTGTGAGGATAGAAGTCGCTCCAAGAAACCACTCACCACCTGATATGGCACTGCCTGCGAATCCGGCTCTGTCATGGATGTGGCTGGGGATGCATTTACTGCCCGAGTTACACCCTCCACACCAGGATGTAGGCCTGCTCGTCTTGGAGTCACCGGTGAATGTGGAATATTTTCGCTTGAGGGCTCCGCGCGTTGGTCATTCTGGGCTGAGATTGTGGCAGAGTTGGCGTGAACAGTGAGATTAAGGTTCTACATGATCGTGTTAACAGTTCTTAAGACAGACGAGTCAGAAACAAGACTCACCCCCGACACATTGATGTAGAGGATCACAGGATTTCCAGCTAGAGTCTGGAGGATGGCAGCAAGGGAATCGGACCCTGAGTCACGACGCGCGTCTTGAGTGTCGCTGTCGGGTGGCATCAGTGGGACCTGAGGCGTGTATCGTATGCTGAGGGTAAGAATCCGAGCATTATAGGGTCTTGAATCGGGTCAGTGCTAGCAAGGGCCATGATATGGGCCGCTCAGCACAAAAACCGTCCAGCTGACGAGAAACTGGGCACAACAAGGCCGCAAAGTTGGTGGTAAACGCTAGGCCTGCGATAAGATCAAAAGGTGGTCGAAACAGGCCTCACACCATGCTTCGGAGTCTCAACATCATTCTGAGTCTATTCACACGTCATTCACATGTGGCCTACTGATGACAACAAGACAAATTCTCCCTGGCCTCACACCGATAAAAAGTCAAGTTTGCGGTGTATCAGGAACGTGCATCATGATCATCTTATATTATCGGCTACGTTATGTAAGCCTACATTGAAATAAAAAACATGGCCGTGTGGCGAAATGGCATCGCGTCTGACTACGATTAAACGCGAATCAGGAGATTGCAGGTTCGACCCCTGTCTCGGTCAT